>JADGKA010000350.1:0-24097 GCA_027604605.1 Borealophlyctis nickersoniae
GACGGGAAGGGTCGCTGGGCCCGTGGAGTTGCAGAGTGTGATGAGGTCTGCGCAGGGTGGGGTCGAGTCGAGGGTTTGTTGTGCGCACAAATCGGAATAGAGAGCTAAAGGTTCGCAACCCTTTGGTGCGGGGATATACGACAACTTTGACGCCGCATCATTTTGTACACTACTGTCCACAGCACTAGTCTTTTCTTCACAAGCGTCACACCCTTCCGCCCTTCTCACTGAACAAATTTGTCTCACGCGGTCGAGGATGGTATCGGTGGCAGGCAACTTTTCAAGAGGCCCTTGTTCGACGCACTGTCTCACCACAGAGCCGTACCGACATAATTGAACGTACGTCCGGCAGCCATTCAGGGTCGGTGAATCCCGCGCGCATGCGTCGGAGAGGATTGAAAACGGAGAGCAAAAGGAAACGTCCGAGAGAGTGGGGTCCGCACCGCATCGACGAAAGAGCGTGCAAGCTAAGGGTCGTCCATCCGCGTCAGAAAGGCATTTCCATACGCTCAGTCAACAACAACATTCAAAGAGCGTGTCCTAAGGACGCATACCCGCCAACGCAGGCTCCTCTCGACAAACGTCCTCAATCATTGGGATGACCTTCTCAGTGGGTAGTTCATATCGTGCGCAACCGTGTCTTGCAGGGTCCAGAACGCAGTCCAAGTGGTCCCGTTGAGAAAGGACCCCTACACACGCTGACGCCAGGAGTAGGTATGTGGATATTAGCTTCTTCATCGTGTTTGTTGGCAGATGGGTGGGAGCGGATGGGGAAGAAGCGTGGGAAACGTGGGAAGTTGAAAGTGACGAATCGTGTGAGTCTGCGCCACATGCTGTCGCAGCATGGGTATCCATTTCGTCCCGAAGTACAAAAGTACTCACCTCTGTTCTGGCCCCAACATGGAAGACATTTCCCGCTGATATTCAAAGAGTATCACGATTTTGAGACCGCCGTCGCCGTCCAAAATGAATGCATCAAAGCTCAAGTCCTTTACATTGCGGTCCTAATCATTCAATACAATTCAATTCACGTATTTACAAAAACAAAACTATGTACTACACGTCCGGCAGCAATAGGCCGCCTAATAGGTTTCAGCTTCAGCACCCCTTCCTTCCACCCTCACATCCTCTCTTCTCGGCACAACCCTATCAGCCACACCCTTCACTCTGATCTCCTCAGGCTTCAAATCAGCCGGCACAGCCCCATTCGACACAACGAATCTAGGAGCGCACTCTTCAGCTCCACCCCACCGCCGCACATGCTCCATACGATCCAATCGTTCATCAAACATGACCACGATTCGCGTGAGTTTCCACAACACGACCGTGTGAGCTGTCAAGAACGCGACCATTGAAACGCATAGTAGGCTTAAAAGGAGCATAGGGATGTGTGGGTCTTGAATGAAACCTCCAAGTAGTGCCTGCGGGTTTGGTTGCGTTCGAGGGGTGGGAAGAAGTTCTTGCTTGGTCTGGGGCGGGAGTCGGGCTGGAACGTGTGCTGCATGATGCTTGTCGGCACCCTCGGCTGGGCGCTCGTGAGAAGTCGGTTTCGAAGGTGCGAAAGTATCAGGCGCCTGATGCTTTGATTGCTGGGCGTTGAATTCCTGGATTTCAGCAGATAGCGACCCGTCCAGATCGTGGTGGTGCGTTTTCATTCCTTCGATCACTCCTTTGTCGATGGCCGCTGGAGAATGCCGGACAGGTTAGCGAACGAGAATCACAAATCGTATGAAGGAATGGGAAACCGAATTAAATGTACCTTTCAGCCAGGAACTTTTGCTCCAGACTACTTCTCCGGATACCAAAACTCGGGTTCGGTTGTCGCCCGCGTGTGTGAGGCACACTTTTGAAGCACTATGGAAAGCTCCTCCGGATGGAACATCCGGTGTTCTACTGGTGCCTTCCAAGCATACGCAGCTGAAACGAAGACGTGTGGTCAGATGGGATGCTGGGAACCGAGATTACCCTTGCAAGGTTTCAAAATACTCACTCTTCGTTTTTATCGACAACCTCATCCCGCAAGATACATGTAGTTTGCTTGGGGCCTGATAGGCAGATGTTTCAAGGTCAAATTGGAATTCAGCGATTGGCAGGTTCATTGTGACGATATACTAACCCAGAGGTTGGACAAGCGGCATGATATATTCAAGCCTGCGATATTGTCCGACTTTCACATCTCCGAGATCCGGAGCGAAAGCCTTCCCACCGCCTGCCTGAGCGATGGGTTGCAACTCCACATCACTGTCTTCAGTCCAGGGTCCCACCATTATATCTGGGATGAATACAAAGGGACTATTAATACCAACGGACTATTGGCACGATGGGCGGCCACAAAGTGTGCCTCACCTCTGAGCTTCCTTTCCGTTAGAAACTTTGCAAGCCACCCTTTCCCGCCGGCCTCCAATGTGTACATCATCTTCCACAGTGTTTCGATAGGCTGCGGGGACTTTCATCAGTTTGTTGCGAAAAGATGGAGAGACGGAATGATTCTACGACATTTAACACGTACCACCGGGTATTCTTTATCCAAAATGGTAGTCATCTTGGCATGGCGGTCAGCACATCCACATTGGGCCGCGGGTCGTCCTTTTCTGTCAGGAACCTGCGGGGTTGCGCTTTCGCTTCCCAATTTCCCTTCCTCCGCAGGCTCCACGGGGTCACTCGTTTCACTTCCTCGGCTCTCATCGGCAGCAGTTATCCCAGTGGAGCTCGAGGTCTTTGCAGGCGAAGGTCCGCCATCCCCAGTGGACGTATTCGACGCCCGCTTTTTGCCGTCGCGCGACCGCTCACGAATCGGCGGAGTTTCTGAATCCGAAGCATTGCCCTCCCCTCCAATCAAACTCCGTAGCGCTACACGTGATTTCGTCAATTGGCGGAGAAACGGGCGACCGCGCTGCTCTTCGTCGGCTTTTTGAGGCTCCAGGTCCTTCATTCTGGTAGCAAGCTTATAGCATGATTCGCAGGTCCCCAGTCCCTCGCAAGTACAGTGAGGATCATACGGTTCGGGGAACTTCCGGAAAAGGCTGTGAATCTGCGAGCCCCATAATCGTCAATCCAAAATCAAAGATCAACTGGGAGACGCCAGACGGAGGAAAGCTTACCGAAACATGCGAGTCCCAGAGCTTGCACAATAAATCGAAAGCGTCATCTCTTTGGAGGAAACTTGCAAAGAAGAACTACATAACAAGTCAGAATCTTGTCACTTTCAAAACTTCAGCGTTTGATATGACTTACAGTTCGCTCATCGGTTTCAATCTCAATAGCATTTGGAATCACAAGCGCGACGTTTTTCTTTTCAATGTGTTTGACCTCCGTGAAACGCTTCCAAATAGCCTAATGTCCCAGCGAATCAGCATCATGTTTTGCGCAGGAGAAGGCCCGTTCTGCGAACACTTACATTCCCAGTCCAGCCCTTAAAGGCAAAGTGATGCTGCGAAATGTATATTCGCCCCTGGATGAGAACGCCGGCGGTATTATTGATGGCACAGACGTAATCTAAAAGTTATGCATATACGGGATGGCTCAGATCAGATGGACCGATCGGAAGGTCCCTGAACCGATAAGACGCATTCTTCGCAGACGAACCATTAATCAACCGATCGTCATCAGGAATGGCAGGAAACGTCCGATGAAAGTAGTTATTATCCGCCTCGCTAGCATATGCGAGGCCCGTAACGGGCTCCACGCTCTCCACGCTCTCCCGGTCAGTATCAACCTGCTCCGCCGCGGCGGCAGCAGCGGCCGCGCCCTTCAGGTCCGAGTTACTCAATTGATTTTTTATGACACCCAACAACCCCGTGTCGCCGGTCAGGTCTGGGGAGGCCTTGCTCCGAAGCAACGACCGGCGGCGTCGGACGGGCGTGTCGGGTTCGCGTGGGCGGCCCTCGGCTGCGGCGCGGACTTCGTCCAAACTATATATGGGCATGGAATTTAGAGGAAGCTGACAATCCCACGGGCCGACATTCGTTTCACTCACAAGGGGTATTGAGACGGGGGACCGCCATGCCACGACGGAGGTCTCACTTCGATTACCGGGGTGGCAGTCGGCCTTGGAATAGTTCCGCCGTTGGCTGCCGCCGTTTTGATAGGAGCTACAGCAGGTCTTGACAGCGGTTGACCGTCACTGGAAGGTCGCTTTTCGGGTGCAGGGGGTTCGGAGGCATCAGTCGGTTTTGGCATTGGGCGTGGTGGGGTCGCAGGTGGCTGGTAGCGAGGAGAAGAGGGTGAACGGTCAAGTCAAAGTGGTCAAAGTGCCTCCATTGAACAAACACCACTGGACCAGGTTCACTTACAAAATGGTTGGCGCCTAACATTGCTCTAAGATTCTGTCTGGTGTTAGAGACTGGCAATGTGAGGGGGGGTAATTACTGTTCCCCTTCCTATGCACGTAATTTATGGAACATACGATATGGAAAGGGGGATCCGCGATATCCGTCGCACAAAGCGGAGGCGGGGTTGTTTGGATCCGTCCGGATGGTCGGACTGCTTCCAAAAGTACACCACAACCGCCGCGCGTCCCCAGGGTTCCGCCTCATTTCCGTGCTATGATGAATCGATGCAGGTATTCTATAGCACTGCAAGTGCAAGGATCCATGGCATGTACCTCAATCCATATGATCTGCATCAAGGTTGACATGCCAACTTGGTCCCTTAACAAACAATCAATGGATATTGACGACCTTTGACCGTATTGACCCATTCAAAGAGAATTCAGACACTATGCCCCGTCCGCCGTCTAACCCAACCAATCTCACTGTTCTTGTTGTTAAGCACAAAAAATATATAATTTTCAAGAAAACGTACCGAGAGCTGGGTATCCCAGCATAATGCACACCGATTCGTTTTTTTCCTTATCACAACCCTTGCGCCCTTGATTCCGTCTCGTACACGACACGCCGCCAGAGTTTCTTGACAAACAAATCCGCGGCTTCTTCTTCCATCATCTGCAAAGTGGAAAATTTGCGTCAGGCGACTGACGCCAAGGTTTGTGTAAAAACCCACCAAACGCTGGACGAACCTTGGTCATTTCAACTACGAGCGCTTCGGCAGAAGTCCTGTTTTTGATTTTGTCCATAACGAAATTTACCAACTCTTGTTCCTCTTCTTGTAAGTACTCCATAATCTTCTTCCCAGTAAACTCGCGGAGGATGGCAAGAGAAGCCTGAAAGGAGCAGTTTAGTATCCTCACGCTCCCTCACCGCACAACAACTAAGGTATCCTACCTCATCCAAATAGTCCCACCGCACAGGCCACGCGAATAAGCCTTCGCGATCGGCAGGAATCTGACTGATCAGTGCTTGAATGGCGGCTTGCCGCTCTTCCTTGGTCATGATTCTTCCAACAACAACTGGAGGTGGAGAAGCCTCGCGTTCTTCCCTGATGGCCTCCTCACCCTCCGGAACCCGTTGTCCCATCTCAATTTCATGTTCCTCAGCTTTTCGGTGGTCCGCGTCCATTTTCATCTCACGCTGGCGCATATGGCGACGCATGTTCAACCATGCTTGGCTAGTCATGTGATTCAGATGTCAGTAAATATCAACAGCTTCATAAGGAACGCAAGGGGCATCGTACTGGTCGCGGTAGTATTTCTCTTCCCTCTTCTCGCTTTCGACATCGTCGTCCCATTCCGCCAGCCGTGTCGTCCAGAAATTTTTCTTTTTTTCCAAATTCTGAAAATGTTCCTGACGTCCTTTCAAGACTGCGGCTCGCTTCTTCGCCCTGTCCTCCTCCTGATGTAGCCAACGCTTCTCTCTCTGCCGATTATAAAAATTCAGCATCGCAAAACCACACTTAAAACGGCGTATTCTGCCACATTACCTCCTTCAGATTTTCTTCCATCAGTGTTTGTCTCCTCGCAGCCCGCGTCCGCTCCCACTCTTGCTCTTCCTCCTTGCGTGAAAGTCTCCTACTCCTTCCAATTTCCTCCGCTGAAGCATCGTGCCCCATTTGCTGCTGCACACGCTTCTTCTCTTTCTCTCGCTCATGTTCTTCCCTCTTTAAACGCTCCATTGTTTCTCGTTCCTCCCGCTCCTTCCTCTCTTTATCCTTCTGCGCTGCTCTATCGCGGAAAAGGGCAATCTCACGAGTGACCAGCTCGCGTTGCTCCGCCGGGAAATCAGGAGGAAGGTCATTCAGATCTTCCAGTTTGATGAAAGAACCATCGTCAGCTGTCCCATTCGGCGACCCGTCACGCTTGGGAATTCCCGCATCTGCGATGGACTTCAGGAAATCGTCGACATCCTCCCCCTTCATTTTATTGATCGCTTCCTGAATTTCTGCCAATCTATTTTCGTCCCCTTCCCTATCACTGTCCTGAAATTCACAAAGGGTGAACCACGTCAAAATCACGTTCAAAAAGGTCATACAAGCAAATGTTACACACCTGCATTCGATTAGCTTGGTATTGCTCAATGAGCTTCCTAGTTTCCGCATCGATTTTGACCTGCGACCAAGGACGAATTGAGCTCAGGCCTTTGATCGAGCAAAGAAGTCTCTTCCTCCTACGTACCATAAGCCGCTTAGCAGGAGTCCCATCCGGTCCAGGCAATTCAACCCCATTCTCGTTTGCACCCTCGCCCTCGCCATTGAAGATACGAAGAGCTGCCAGAACATCCTCCGGATCCGTGTAGACGACAAATCCGAACCCCTTTGGTTTGCCCTGAGGATCCATGACACGCTTCCAGCTTTTCAGTTTACCACACGCCTGGGGGAGACACTATCAGTTCCACAGGAACTACGACCAACCACGAGCGAATTGATAATGCCCCCACCTTCAACACATTAATCAAATTCTCATCCGACACACCGTCCGTAATGCCAGAAACAAACATCGTCGTCAACTTATCCTCCGGGCCAGGCATAATCGACAAAACCGAATGCGGTGATGCAGGAGCAGCGCCCGGAGCGCCCGGGAACCCCTGTGTGCCGTCCATACGAATAGGTGGCGCCATGTGAACGTGCACGCCTGGGCCGCCGCCTATCATAGGTCCTGGAGGACCCATTGGCGGGCCGCCGCGAAAGGGAGGAGGTGCGCCCATGTGAGGAGGTGGTCTGTACTGCCCGTATCCGCCGTAACCACCGGGTCCCGGGGGACCGCCGGGGCCGCCTGGTCCAACCGGTCCACTGGGTCCGCCGGGTCGTGGGGGCATCCCGTACTGAGAAGGAGGCGGGAAACCTTGAGGTGGGCCGCTCGGTCCTGCAAAAGTTCTTTAGTTGATCACAATCAGGCAAGGAAGCCAGAGCAAGAAACAACACATACGGTATCCTCCTTGTCTGTAAGGATCCATCGTATCAGACCAAGAGCTGGGTTGAAAAGGGGCGGATTCGGGGTATGGAAGTTGCAAAAGGCGGTTGTAGATCGTCTTGGACTTCTTGTTCGACCTTTCTCCAGCATGTCACGTGACGTGCTTGAACGGCTCCAGTTTAGGTTCCTTGCTCGCCGACAACCGTCTCCTCTGTCTCTGCCATTGCTCGACTTTTCGTCCCTAACACCACGTAACAAAGACCAGGGGAATTGCAGGTGCCATCAAAACCCAAGGCTCCAAACATATGACTCAAGCATGTATGTACATACACGGGCGCTTGTTGGTCCCAGAAGCAAGAAACGGAGGGAAGATTGCCTTGAAGTTTTGGGACGAGTGTTCGTTGCCTTTTGCGTCCCTTTCTTCTTTCCCTTATCCATCGCTGTTCAGACACCTTGAAGGATGCATATTTGCAGTATTTCCTGGTGGTTTGCTTAGTATTCCACACCAGGGGTGGAGTCAGACGTACCCTATCATCTGCACCCCATCAAGACGTTACATACAGCAAAGAATAAGCCTGGACCGCCGCCGATCACTATGGGAGGACAAATAACCTCCGTTCGAGTTCACCCTGTGGTGCACGTTTAAATCCTCGGTGGACGCATACTCTGGGACTGTCCTGTTTCTGATGTGTGCTTTGCGGACTATGGTGCATTAAGGGTGCGATTGATGGAACAATGTCCTATTCAAATCCATCCGCAGTACATATATCATATATCTCCGCCTGGTTAAGAAAATGCATTGAAAGCGTTATACAACGAGTGCTCCTTCACCCACATACTTTCAGGCGGTCTCTCTCATCATCAGAGCCGAATGTGGTGGAGGGTTCAGTTGGAAGGACAGTGATGTGCAGTATGTGAAATACAATTGATGGCGCGCTCGAGAAGGGCACCTATGGCTTTCCTGTAGTCCGAAAGTTAGTCGAAGAACAAAGAGATACATGTGACAATATAAATGCCTCCAGGGGAAGTTTCACAAGCAGATTTCTGACCAGTGACTCCTTCCCGCCAAGAATGAATGCCATTACGGGAGGGTTGTTCACAAGCTTTGAATGACCAGCGAAGCTTTCGAAGCGCATGTGAAGAAAAGCGGTTGCATGTCGAAAGTAGGCAAATTTACAAGACTGCGAGATCGCACCCTTGCCAACGAAACAAAGACAAACAATATAAGAACTCTTTAAATACCATTCGGTAGAAAACAAAACCAAACAAGGGGAGAGTGAATACGCTCCGCAAGTATTAACAAGAACCAAGACTCTAGTACCGCCCCAATGACGCGGCAACTACCTCCGGTGCCGACCAGCGGGGGACCGTGAGCGTGAGCGCCCAGATCGGGATCCTTTGTGTTGCGATCGTGAGCCGTTCTTTCGGCGATCGGGAGAAGGCGAGTCGGAGAAGTCGGACCAAGGTGAGCTGTTTCCCCGGGGCGAACGCGAACGGGAACGGGAACGCGAACGGGAGCGGCTACGCCTGCGAGAGTGCCGGTGGCGGGAGCGCCCATCATGAGGACTCCTACTTCTGCTTGAGGAGTAGTGGCGGCGCCGGTCGGTATCCTTTCCATTTTGGCGGCGCGGCGTGTGTTTGGGGCTGCGACTCCGATCCCTGACTGCTGCTTCTGAGCGACCTCTTGACCTTGAACCCTCCCCGTCCCGACTGTCCCTTCCTGTCGGCGATACCGATGGGCTTCGCTTTCTTTTCCCCCCTGCAACGACCTTCTCCATAACGGCTCTCTGGGCTGGCTGAACTGGAGTAGACCGCGCAGGCAGTGAATGGGCCACGGTTCTTCCTTGCAACCTATCCCACTCTCTACACCACTTGTCCCTGGTCATTTGCATATTGGCATTGAGCTCCAAAATATCTTCCAGCACAAACCGCACAAACCCCCCTTTCGTCATGGGGTTGAGAAACATGTCGTTCGAAAAGTGGTGGTAATGTGTCTTCCTGCTGCGAGAATTACGCGGCTTGCCGTTGAGCGTCGCCTCGAGATCCACGTAGCAATGGTTAAATTGCGTAAAGATTTCCCGAAAGTTGCGCGAAGCTGAACTGATGTTGTTTCTTGGGTCACTCGGGTCCCGTATTTCAAGAAGTTGCTTGATCCCTTTGGTCTTCGGTAAGTAGATGGCAGGATGCGCAACGGAAACGCATTGGGTGGCAGCACTGAATTCGCTGCCAAAAAAGCCAAAAAATCTGTGCAACAAGCGTCCCAGCGCGTCCGGTCGAGTCTGCAACTCAGGGTTCGCCATGATGACTGACAGTGCCATGTTGACAATCGCGTAGCCCCCGATTCCGCCGTTTGCAGGGTCGTGCAAGTTGCGCTCGTGAAGCCAATATTTGAGGATGAGAGAAAGTGGGTGGAGACGGTCAAAAGCAAGAAGCCAAGATTTAACCAATTCAGATGACCGTCCTCCGGAGAAATTATTTGCGGAGATGTCCACTTTTACGCCCCCAAGATGCGTGCTGAATTTCAAAATTGGAACCCTCGCATTCTTGACTGGAGGAGGCAACATGTACGCGTGAATATTTGATTCTCGCAACAACAAAGGAAAGCAGAGATGGACGTGTTGGGGCGGTACGTACTGTAAACCAGAGTTTGCAAATCCACCAAGTTAAAGTGGTGATAACAGCAACCCATTATTTTCTCCAAGACCCCCTTCTCATTGTAGTGGCGGTGGTGGACCACCATATCGATGTCTGCCGAGGGAAGAAAGAGCCCAGAGCGCTGGGAGCCAAACAACTCAACTTGAGCGCCGGGAAGCGCTTGGTGGACCACAGTCATGAGGGCGTTGATGATGTAGTGGCGCAATTCTATCTCTTGATAACGGGGAGACAGCTCGGTCGCCAGGTCGACAATCTCGTTGTGAAGGACTTGAAAACGCTCATCACGAGTCGTTGCTGTTTCCAAAGTAAGCGGCGGTGCAGCGCCCTGAAAGGAGTGTCGTTTTTGGTTATTACTCTTTTCGTTTCAAGAAGTATTATGACAGGCGCGACAGACGGGGGAGGGAAGGAGCGAAACAGAGTCACGAGTCTCTGAGCGGACACACACACTGAATATGAGTGTCCCGCCCCGGTGAGACGGTGTTGCGGGGTTGACTTACCGGCGATCGTTCTATTTCCATGTCAGTTGATGGGGTTGCCATGAAGCGCGATCGTCTTGTCTGTTTTGACTTTTGCGTGTGTCTGCGTGTGAGTCGGTCTGGCCCAAGCAAAGCGGAAAGTGAGAGGATCCCATTCCGACTTGACTTCGAATGTTTGTTTTGGGCCCAGGTCCAACGTTACACAGGGTCCGTAAGTAAACAGAGCTCAGCAGCGACGGAGGCACAGAAGAGGCACAGGAGAGGCACAGCTGAGGCACAGGAGGCTCAAGCATCTTGAGTTGAGTGGCGCCGGATGTCCGAACAAGCCTCAACTTACTTAGACCCTCAATGAACCCCACCGCACAAGCAGAGGCAACCAGCCCCCAGGTCAGCCAGGGCCAGCCCCTCCGGTTCGGTGCTCTCGGGCCTCCATTCATCCATCCATCCCCCTATTCAACTTCATTCATTTCATTCATAAATAAATAGTGCATACCTCACAAGCACAGGAGAAGAGAACCTAACCCCCTATTATTGCAGTATCGACTTGGACAACCCCCCCGCCCCGCGTTACTACAAACAGTTGTATTCAAATAAGCCAAGTGCAATGTTGGGAGCAGAAGGAGAGAAACCCTCGTTGGGCCACGATATCGCTCCCGCAAAGGCCGTGGTCTCGGTCGTAGAGCCACACGCTGCTGCTGAAACTCACCTATCCGCATCAGAGATTCAATCAAAGGGCTTGCCGCCAAATGTGATGCGCGTTATTGCCTCCGTCGTCGACGTGTTCATCGCGTCCCTCACTCCAGAGGAAACCAATCAACTTGTCTCCACTTACGCTAAAACTGTCAGCGGCCCTTCCCCAACGCCCGCCGATGTCCTGACACAATTTGCTACCTTGAAAGCCTCAGACTTGAACGCCGCAGAAGAAATCGCCCAGCTTTTCCTCAACGTTGCCCCAAAAGCGCAACTGAAACAGCTCACCGACGCGTTGGGACTTCTGTCCACGTCCTTTGGAACATGGCTCCTCTGCAGAGGCAGTTACCTCCCCGGAAAAGCCTTCCCAGACCTGCCTCGCGACGCTCAAGAAAAGGCCCTCCAGTCTCTTGGAAGGAGTCGAATGGCATCCTTTAGAGTCTTGTTTGCCGCCTTGAAGAACGCGACAGGAAAAGTCGTGTATGGAAAGCTGGTGTATGATGAAAACGGGAAGGTGCGCAATCCGACTCATGCGGCTATGGGTCATCCTGGTCCATATCCTGAGAAGGAGAGGCCGCCTGCGGAAAAGTTTTGGACCCCGCCGTTGTTGGATGTGGAGGGCCTCGCGGCTGAGCGAGGGTTGGATGCCACCGAGACGGTGGAATTGGAGTGCGATGTTGTGATTGTGGGTTCAGGAGCTGGAGGAGGCTTGATAGGTGGCGTATATCATTCATTTCCCGCTATGTGACTTATGCCATCACCCACATTTCTCACATTGTTCCCATCTCTGTAGCGGCTGAACTTGCTAAAGCTGGTCACAAAGTCATTGTTATGGAGAAAGCCGTCTTCACGAACCCGGCGGACTATATTCTCATCGAAGAGTTTGCTATGAACAAGTTGTATGAATCCCAGGGCGCACTTACAACCGAGACCGGCTCGATGAACATGTTTGCTGGTTCCAGCGTGGGAGGTGGAACGACAGTAAACTGGTGAGCAATCAAATGCATCGTTTCATTCCGGTAAATAAAGGTAGTAGTGTGCGTGCTCAACAGTGTGGATCTGCCTTGTTCTTACTAGGAGCGGCTCTCTGCGATTGCCGCACACAGTGCGCAAGGAATGGGCCACAAAGTTCAACCTTCCCGTCTTCCTTTCCCGAGAATACGCAAAGTCCTTTGACGCCATCGAATCGCGTTTGGGCGTTTCGACAGAGCACATTCAGCATAATGCTGCCAACCAGGTCGTCCTCGATGGATGCAAGGAGCTCGGGTTCCCGGTTGGACCCATCCCGCAAAACACCGCTGGCCAAACTCACAGTTGCGGGTGGTGCATTTTCGGTTGCCCGTATGGCGAGAAACAGTCGTCATACATGACGTATCTCAAGGACGCTGCAGATCACGGGATGCAGCTCATTGACGGAGCATTCGTTGAGAAAGTGATCGTCGAGAGGGGAGTTGCCAAGGGTGTCCTCGCTACCGTTGGTTCGTCCAAACGTAAGGTCGTTGTAAAGAGCAAGAAAGTCGTCGCTGCATGTGGCGGACTTCACACCGCACCTTTGCTTCTCCGCTCCGGTCTAAGGAACCGCCACGTTGGCCGCAACCTACGCCTGCACCCCGCCACGATCGTCGTCGGCATCTTCCCGGAACGTCTCGTCAAACCCTTCCATGGAAGCATCATGACAACCCTCTCCAGCGCAGCGGACAACATAGACGGAACCGGCTACGGCGTCAAAATCGAAGTCCCCTCCTTCCCTCCCGTAATGTATAGCGCTGTGATGCCCTGGCACTCTGCGCTGGACCACAAACGCCTCATGACACTCATGGACCGCGCGAGCCCCGTCCTCGTCCTCCTCCGCGACGAAGACTCGGAAGGCCGCGTCTGGTCCGACGAAGAACACAAACTCCGCATCGACTGGAACATGTCCAAAACCGACCGTGTCCGCATCGCAAAGGGCGTGCAGGCCGCCATCGATATCCTCATCGCCGCCGGTGCGTCGGAGATTATCACGCCGCAACAGAGTGTTGCGCCGCTCAAGTTGGAGAATGTGACCGATAACCCGCGTCCGTTTGAGAGCGACGAGTACCAAAAGTACTGCGCCATGGTGCAGAAAAAGAAGGAGGAGTTGAGCATCTTTGGGGCGCATCAGATGGGGTCGTGTCGGATGGCCGGTTCCAGCGCCTTGGGAGCGTGTAAACCCGATGGTGAGACGTGGGAGGTGAAGGGGTTGTATGTCGGGGATGCCAGTTTGTTCCCGACCGCTAGCGGTGTCAAGTGAGTATCCCTCTCCTCCGCTTCTTCCCACTTGCACTCAATCATCTAACAAAGTTTTTATGCCCAACTCCAGCCCGATGATCACCGTCTACAGCATGGCCAACATTGTCGCCCAAGGAATGAAACACAAGATGGCTTCCGAACGCGAGACGAAAGCTACCGCGGCCGTGCCGGCCAAACTTTAGAGTTATCTCTTCCAAAATGTTGGAGGAAGTGGGTAGCTCGGGCTGGACCCAATTGTATGAACATTCTTTTTTTTGGCTAGTCTTATTGTACGTCTAGTAAGAAACAAACATGGATATCATCGTCTTCGTTTTATTGTACTTCCCGCGTTTTCATGAGATCTTTTTCGGTTGCGTCGTTGCGTCGTTGCGTTTGAAATAAACGCCCAAGTATCAAAAAAACGAACTGCGTCCTCACTTGCAAGTAGCGGATATACCCCACTTGTAGATTTGACACATCAGTTACGGCCATACACACCAGAATACACCGGATCCCGTCCGATCTCCGAAGTTAAGCTGGTGATGGCGCAGTCAGTGCTGTGGTGGGGGACCACACGGGAATACTGCGTGCTGTAACTTTTTTTTCCGTGCGTTCTTTTTGCTGTCTTTGTGCTTTGTATGGTTTTCATGTGTTTGTATGGTGGGTTGTGCTTGTGTTGTTTTCGAGAGTCGGCTTTTGATGGTGTAATGTGATGATCATGCCCGACGACGAGAGCGGCGGAAGCCTTTTTGCCCCATATGGATCTGTGGGATGTCCATAAACTTTTGTTGACACGGGAGTGATTTGCCTTCAGGTCCCTTTTGCCAGGCTCAGATTTCTTCCTTGGGTGATGGCAGTCCGGTCAGTGATGGCAGTCCGGTCAGCCACAAGATTGGATACCCTCACGTCCATCGCCCACGCCCGTCGGCATCCCCTCTTGCCGGAAGCTCCACATTAAAGTGCGGGGTCTGGACTTGTAAATGCAAGCTCCTCGTTTCCCTCCTCCATGTTTTCATTCTGGTCAGTGGGGCTGATGTATTTTGTTCGCCCGCACAAGCGTTTTGAAGACCCGTAGCAGCTCACGTCAGCAAATAATGGGGATCACGTGACTAAGGTGGTTCTTCTGTTCCGAATCTGCGGCTGCTCTGCTCCTCACAAAACTTCCACAACAACATCTTTCACGACATGAACGACGCGGCGTCGGTCATACGCGCTTGTAGACAACTTCTCTCTCGAGCAACATGGACGGAAACAGAAGCACGGGATGCAGTAACCCTTTGTGACGCTTGGCTGAACGAAAACCGCAAACAATTGCTACCCGTCTCTCGAAAGCCATCGCGTTTCCCCACGGAACTTGTCGAGCTAACTCTGCGTAATTTTCGCGAAAGTGACAAAATACCAAAAAGAACGTTGTTAACCTGCCGCTTGGTGAACAAAGAATGGGCGCGAATTGCCTGGGAGGTATATTCCGCCTCGTCCGCCGTTTGTCGTGTCTCGGACCCCGGCGTCTTGGAAATCATGAAGGGTGTCCAAGTGAGGTGGTTGTATCTCGAAGATGATATCAGTGATATTGGCGTTTTGCTGGGGTCTCCGACGATGTGTGGGATTCGGGTGCTGGATTGCTCGGGTTGCGCCTCCTTTACCCCAAGCCAATTGCTCACCGTTTTTCAAAACGTACGGCAACTTGTTGGCCTGGTAATTGCGATTTACATTGAATCAGACGAGTGGGATGACATGGGCGAGCACCACGGGAGTCAGATGGCGGGAACCGGGAGGTGGGAGAACAAGGAAGACGTGATTTGGAAAACTGGATTCGGGAACCTCAGGGCGCTCAATATTTCTGTAGAGGGGCCACCGGTTGGCGGGTTTGTGTTTTCGGATGTCATAGCGGCCAACGTGCAGACCCAACTTGAATATTTCTCATTTGGTAATCGCGGTGACGCGACCCTCATGGATTCCTTCTTCCCCAAGATGGCGGACAAGGGGCCGGAGCTGAAGTACGTCCAATTTAGCAGCGACAACCTGCTCCCGAGCCCTCGTTTCATCGAAACCCTGTCGCATTGGTCTACCTGATGTTGCTCCCAGGTTCCGATGATTTGGTCGAGACAGCGGTTGCTACGTGCGTTCATTTGAAATACTTCGCCACCTGCTATTCCAACAACGTCACGGGCAGAAGTCTTCGACACCTCGCGAGTGGCCCTTTTTTGCGCGCCTTGTGTATTAAATGGTCGGCAGGTGGTGTGGTGGGTGGAGATGAAGATTACACGCTTTTTCTCAAAGAGCGAGGGAAGTCTCTAGAATATCTCAATATTAGCCTGCCCAGGAGAACGGATAATTCACTGCTGTCCACAGTTCAAAAGTATTGTCCCGGACTGCGGGAAATCTCTGTGGATTGGCATGGGGCTGCGCCGGTAGATGAAATTATCGCGTTCCTAAAGGAGTCGCGGAATCTGGAAAAAATGCATTTGCCATATAATCTGAGAAGCAACGAAACAGTAACAATAGTGGCCAAGGAACAGAATGTTGCGGTCGACGCTGATTCCGGATTCTCATCATGCACTAGGTTGATGGAGCAGAATTGGATGGGATGGTGGCGGAGATTGTGAGGAGACGTACGGAATCGGTTATGTTGGGCGGAATGGCTAGGAAACGGGGTTAAGACGGTGATTTCGGATTTTCGTCATGCGTTGATTTGATAGAGCAGAGTTGGATGGGACGGTGGCGGGGATTGTGAGTGGATGTACGAAATATGGCTGGGAAACGGGGATAAGACGGTGATTTCGGATTTTCATCATGTGTTGATTTGATAGAGCGGAGTTGGAGGGGATGTGGCGGGGATTGTGAGGAGATGTACGAAATTGGTTATGTCGGGCGGAATGGCTGGAAAACGGGGATACAACGGTGTTAACGGTCACCGATATATGTCCGTTTGAATTACTCTATCGTTCAGGAAGTCGACTGTTGTGTCGCCTGTGTGTCCAGGAAGCATGGATGTGCCAGCTGATGACGGATACTCTTTCTTTAAATTGACCGACCAGAACGTCTTGAATATTCCGGTCCTACAGTTACTCCTACTTCATTTGCATAAAACTCTTTTTGTAACCGAAGACACCCCATTTACTCGACAACAAACCCCACCACCCTCTCCTCAACCCCTACTCCCTTCCCCTTCTCCCACGGCCTCCCATACACAAACACAACATCCACCCGCCCCTTCCTGCATGCCTTCATCACAAACTTCTGCTCGCCCGGCGCACCGCACATGGGTGGCATACCCGCCGGCTGCGGCGGGTGGACGTACTCGGAGGATTCAAGGGTGAGGATGGGGTCGTGTGTGGGTAAAGGCGGGTCGATGGTCCAGGAGTAGCCGGTGCTGGGATTGGAGGGGAAGGTGAGTGTGTGGGTTGAGAGCGGGGCTAGGTGGATTGGGGACGTCATCGTTTTGGGGTGAAGTTAGGGAGAAGAGGAGAGCGAGGGAATTTGGAGGTGTTATGTCAGCGTGCTTGGGTGCTTGGAAATGCATGAAGAAACCACCGAAACTCCTTCTTTTTGCATTTTCGTGGCGTAAAACCGGTGGATAGGTAAGAATTCAAGTCAAACGATTTTTATGTCAGTACAGAAGGCTCTCAGCGAACTTCAAGGGTATGGAACAGTCTTCGGCCGCGGCATGGATACCCGGCTTTCTGACTTCGACATTCATTTTCGGTATCCAAAAATCACCCCAATTTGACTCGACCAGCAAGGACCCCACTCCGTATCTACCATCAACGATGTTGTTTCGTGCAATGATAGAACGTAAAATATGGTACTCGGGCGCATAACCGCGTCCGGCCTCGGAGTTGAACTTTGAGTTTAGCTTGTGTCACACGGCGCTCGGGACACGCGTTCAACGGAAGTTAACGAGAGCGGAAAGACCGTCCGTTTGAGTTAATGAATTAATTATAGTTGTTTGTTAGCTGGAGGATGGCGAGCATGAATGGTCCCAAAGCATCGTCAAATTTGTCGACTCTTTGTTGTTCCTTTCGTCAATTTTGTCGGTGTAGGGCGGTCCGTGATTCGAACGTCCCATCAAGAACTTTGATGACAGGTATGCATATAAAAAGGTCGGGTGTGCCTTATTCGACTTTCAATATCTCATTCTTCCCGCACTCACTTTCCCTCATGAGACCCGGTGCTCTTCTCGCCCTTGCGGCGGCTTCTTTCACGGGAGTTACGGCGTTCACCCCTCTGACCCTTCCTCATCATCGTCTGCATAAACGGTACAATGAGTGGAAGGTAAGTCTTTCAGAAATATTCCAGCATGTCGACAATAATCACTTAATTAATACCATTCTGTGAACCAAATCTCAAATCTCAGCGCGAAGTCTGCCCCGGCGGTCTCAGCAGCTGCATGCCCGACTACGAGTCCATCATGCCGTCCCAGAAATACACCATCACCGACGTCACCAACAACGGGGACTGGTCCGCATGCACCGATAGACCCACCTGCTGCAGCGGAAGCGACACGTCTTGCCAGAACAATCCAGCCCAGATTGGTGCGAGAGTGCACAGCGTCACATTCGCCGATCAGACCAATATAAAGGTCTGCGTCTGTCCTAACGCTGCCACAACCTTGGATTCCCTTGCGACGCTGGTGTCGAAGGTGCCGAGGGAGGTGCGACAGTACGTGGAATCGTACAAGATTGCCAATAGGGATAATGTGGATGCGAAGGGGGCGTTCGCGTACGCGGCTGGTGGCCGGTTGACGTTTTTCGGTGGTAATGTTGCGCGGTTACAGTGATAACTGGAAGCGAAGCAGGGAGATTGCTCAGTCTTTCCCTCGTCCACACAGCTGGCACAACCCTTTCCGTCGTCATCCACGAGATCATGCACACGTTTGACGCTCACCACAAGATCACTGCTCCAAGCGTGTGGGGTCCACCCTCCTATTCCGACACGTGCATGCCGGATTACTATGCAAAAACCAACCGTGCAGAGGTGGGTGCATGCGGCTGCCGCTTGCCCGCCAAAGTTTGGTGGGCCGTCAATAAATCTGATACTCTTACCCTTGGCGGCAGCATATGGCTCAAGTGGGTGTTGTGTGGGTTTACATGTGAGTGTAAAGGTGTCTCAGTCGTTTTCCCTTTTGCTATTCGGCTTTTGCCGAGGACAAGGCAAAGTGACTGTCTTCCAATCGCCTAGTTCCCAAAGCACCAAAAACTGGAACTCTGCCGTGCGTGGAAACGGGTGTTTCGATAACACTCTGAAATTGGTAAGTATTTTCACGCACCTTACAGTACCTTCTGCTGCGCACGATTTTTTGGGTTTTCCCATACTCATTTTTTTATACCGGCCACAGGTCTCCTCGTACTTGCCCAGCCTTCCCGCAAAAGGTCAATTTACAGGGCTCAAGTCTCCCACTCCGCCTCCTGGTTCACCCGCACCTTCAAAAGTCACGCTCAGCGGATACACTTACGATCTCTCGTCTTTAAAATCGCCCATCGTTTTCAATGGTGGTCTCGGGTAAGGAATCAAGGTTCCCACCACTTTATACATTGCAGTCACCACTCTCTAACGCTGATGTGTCCGGTGAAGAACGTACTATGTCTCTCTCAACTCCTACCTCCCCGCCACCATCTCCTGCTCCGACGGTTTTGCCGGCGCCTGCCTCCACGAAACCTGGGGTGCAGACACCATCCTGGGTTACGCCAACGACTACTCCTACGCCCTTCTCGACGCCTCTGCGCCGGCGTCGGGGGTGAAGTTGACGTACAGGGGAGGCGACTCGTGCGGTGGCACCATCGGGAACCGAACCACTGTTGTGACGTTCCGGTGCGGAACGGCGAGTCAGACAAAGTTTGTGCAGGAGGCTCCGACGTGCACGTATCAGTTGGAAGTGGTTGGGCCTGCTGGGTGTGGTGAGTGTGGTGGTGAATCATCGTGCGCCAGAAGGTTTGGCGGGGTATTCTAACTGGTTGCGAATTCTTCCATCAGGTAAATCCTCAACTCAACCACCACCCACAAAAACCACCACCGTCGTCGTACCCGCTCCCACCAACAACTCCGGCGTCTGCAACAGCGCCAACAACGGTGCATGGGCGTGCAACGGGAACATGTCAATCCGCTGCGTGAACAATGCATGGACGAATGTACAAGACTGTCCTGCCAGCAGTGGACTAAAGTGCTCACCCGCTGGTGGTTGCGTATGGGCTTAATGTGGCTCTGTAAGTACAGCATTGGGACTCTGGCTGTGACTGGTCGTTTTGGAAGGGGACTTTTAAAATAGGTGGGCCTGGTGCCGTGTTATTTTGGGACGCGAAAGACCAAAGCCCTATTAGCGTTTAGTGTTAGGATAGAAATTTTTGTGCCTCATGGTGCGCGTAGCAGGAAGATTGTCTTTTGCTGTGAAATAGGAACGTTTCAATGGAGAGGTCATCAGTGACTCTCGGTCGTTCATATGTTAGGGACACTTGGCAACCTTCTTATTCTACACGGGAATGTGCATGTATATGTGGTTCTGGGATGCTGCGTTTTTGGGGGAATACACACCCAATCAAATGATCTTTAGGTGACCTCGCTTCTCAATGGCTTCAAAGCCGCTAACCGTAAATCACATAGGTACGGAGCATTTGATTTTCATGAAATTCCAAGCCAGAAACTACAAGAACGTTTGGGAAGCATCTATTGATCGAGGTGAGCTACAATATTCGATACAAGTACAATTATCTCTACATTTCTTTCCACTCGTACATTGCCCAGCTCAAATATTTCCCAAAAACTTCCAAAACCCCACTTGACCAATCAATGACCAATGTGGTCATTCCACGAGTGCTCAGTGTTGGTATACACGATCCCGCTCTTCTTGAATCCGTTGAAGTTGGACGCAGCACACATGGTGTATGCGCCCATACGTTCAAAGTAGAGCCAGTCACCGACTTGAAGCTCGGGAAGGCAGAAGTTCTTGCCAATGCAATCAATAGAATCGCAGGTAGGGCCCCAGATGCTGCAGGGGAATTCGGCTTCCACGGGTGCCTGTTTGTAGTGGTACGCGTTCGAACGGGTGAGAACGCGCGGCGTCACCGTGGCGTGGTCGAAAGTGATGCAGTTGAAACTGCCGTACATTCCGTCATTGACGTAGTCTAATAATTAGAAAATTGGGTAAGTGAACTGGGATAGGAATTGAAGCGCAACGTGCGGAACAGGAAAGAATGCTTCAATACATACACATGAAAGAAGGGTGGTCATCGGCAGCAACCGCATCTCCAGTACGGTCCCGAGGCACAACGCGCCGAGCAATAACATTCACCGCGAGAGTGAAGGCAGAGCAAACGTAGTAGCGACCAGGTTCAGCAATGACCCGAATGCTTGCGTCAAAGTGCTCGTCGATGGCCGGGCCGAGAATGGCTGCAATTTCGTGGAAGGTAACACCTTCACTGCCGTTTCCGGGGAAGCCTCCTCCGACGTCGAGAAGGGTGAAGTGGAATCCTTGGGCAGTTCCAAGGTCGAAGGCCTTGCGGGCGAGGACAACCGCTTCACCGAATGCGCGCGCATCAAAACAGCCACTGCCGACATGGAAACTGATGCCAATGACATCCATCTCAAGCTCACGCGCAATGCGGAGCAACTCGGGGACAGCGTCGATGGAGGCACCAAATTTGGTACCAAGTTTGCAAAGGGAGCGCGAATCGTCGGTGCGGATGCGCAGGATCATTTGCGGGTTGGGGTGAACGCTTTTGATTTTACGAAGTTCGTCCGCATTGTCGAAGGTCATCATGGTAACGCCAGCCGCGGCGGCGTAGCGGATGTGAGATGCCTGTTTGCAGGGGTTGGCGTAGATGATCTTCGAAGGATCAGTTCCATGGTCGATAGCCATTTGAATCTCGCCCTTGCTGGCGCAGTCAAAACCAGTTCCCAATGCGGAAAGGGTCTTGAGAACCATAGCGTCGGGGTTGCATTTCACAGCTGATAATTGAAAATGAGCACAAAGTTTGAGTGACTTGTTGGTCGTTTGACGGCCAATCGGATTGTAGCGGAAATGGGATGCTTACCGTAGAAGGGTTCAATACGCGGTAGCAAACGAGTCCACTGCGCATGCTGGCGAGCAACCTCGCCAAGATCGGCAACGTAAAACGCGTCGCCGGAGTCAGAATCAAGGGTATCACCTTCGATAACGGCACCGCGAAGGATAGCATCAACAGAACGGTTACTGCAAGACTCCGAAAGGGTAGTCTTGGAGGAAGCGTGCTGGAGCTTCGTTTTGTGCAGAGACGACTGCTGCGCGAGCGCGGCAAAAACGTCGGGGTTGGCCTCGAGGGGGTTGATGAATGAGGTGGTAATCTCCTTCATGGTGTGTAGACCGACGAGGTAGGCGGGCAACGAACTCAGGGAAAACCGAAAGAAAAGTCTAAATCAATTTATAATTTAAAGACCCCCTACACGTGTGGGAACACCCAAGGTGGCTCTGAAGGTGATGAAAGAAACGAAAATGCGAAACGTTAGCGCCTCGCTGTAAGCAACCTGCCACCAACCTCCAGCCCTTTCTCCACAACGTAAGAAAGTCCAACACAAACGCATGAAAGTAATACTCACTGGGTGAAACTCCTGGAAGGAGACGGATCTGAAAACGTCGGCTTCTGAGGGCCGTGGTGGGCAGGTGCACTTCTGGGAAAATTCCCGAAGTGCGTATAAGGGAAAGCGGGGGGAAACCCGGGGGGTGATTACCGGACCGAACCGAGGACTAGAGACCCGACGACAACGTGACGGGTGTATGAAAGATCGACGGCGGGATCTTTGAACTGAGGTGATTTCGCGATGATGTTCTCGCGAAAGAAGTGGATGACGGGACTTTAAAGTGTCGGGTAAAGGGGTGATGAGCGCGTTTTGGTATGCGATGAGACAGTCGATGAGGGGCGAAGTTGTGGTTCCGTTGGGGGGAGGGGTGGGAGGTTTTTATATCTCACCTTTTGTTTTGAAATTGAAATTTTCTCAACTTCGTGGGGATGACCGATGGAAGCTTTGGAAACAGCAGAAAACTGGAAAACAATGAAGTCAGGCTCGGTCACGTGACGTTATTAAATTTCCGGTCCAGATCGTGGCTGGGCCACCAGTCTGGGTACCCACCTCTGCCCCACCTTGACGCCGTCAATATCATGGTCGAATGCAATTGAAATCCTTACGCATGCCAAGGAGATGGTGGCTGTGACCATGTACAGAATTAATACAATTGTATTTAACATAAGTTAAGCACTTTCGAGATACCCACTTCCATGAGATATCAAGGACAACTACCGCAGATTCAAAACAAGCCTGAAAATATCTCATTTAGCATTTGCTCCATGACAAATGTCAGCACCCACCTGATTGTTGGCAGCCCCTCTGTTCACGCATTGTTTTCATGCATTGCTCCATTCCTGTGTTAAACCTACGTTAAGCCGGGGGAAGGGAAAGGGATGGCATCGCAACGCATTATCGATCTAACGCAAGGTTAATGCCGGGGTATCCAAATCTGCGAGGGCGTCGGCACGGTCAATTTCGTCTTTCCACCATCTGATACCACCTTATCAAAGAGATGGCAATTTGTGGGAGGCTGGTGATAGTCTTCATCGACCGTTTACAGTTATTACTGGGCGTTTGAACTTGAAACATTCGGGCTACTTCTGGGCATTTAAGGTTGAAACATTCTGGGCATTTAAGGGTGAAACATTAGCGGCTTTGATTTTGGACCTGCAAATTTCGGCCGAACCTGTCACCAGCCCGGGTACTTTCGCTAAAAAATTTGAGACGAGGGCTAAACTGAAATGGCTGAATATGAGATTTGGGAAGAACAGAGTGAGAGCCGTTTCACATCCATCGTTTTCAAGAACCTCCCCCAACCAGCAGGCGGTGTCCGCTATCTACCAAATTGCATCCGTGGACGTGCTACACGATTTTTGATACCATGAACTTCACAGCCCAAATTATTGGAATCCCCCCTTTCACGATGGAGGGTGCAAGGCAAAAAACACCGCTTTAGATCGCGGCATAATGCAGGAATGTCACTTTGTGTGGTCACAAAACCAGGCGGACGCAGCCGTTATTGAGAAGATTAGGACAGGCGATACGTGTTTTAAATACAGAAGTGGGGCGATTTTCAAAACATCGACAATGTAGCTAGGGGCCCAGGTGTTGAAACGGTTTTAAAAGGCTCGAAGCGCTCTTAGACAGATACGGAAATCAAAAAGGCGACTTGGACAAAATGAGACGCGCCTCATGCTCCCTTGTTTTTTCCGTTCAAGAAGTGGCCAACGGAGGGCAATTGCTGTTGACGGCTTTCGCCCAGTCGAATCAATCATCATTTCCCCGCCCATCAATGCAGAATCGGTGAGCATCGGTGTCACCGGCTACCGTAACTTACTGTCTTTTATCGGCAAACCCATCTGGTTTTTCCCCCATCGGTCCTTCGGCGGTTTTGGTGATTTTTGAACCTACCCCTGACCCTGAGGGGTCAAAGTGAAACGGCGGGGATGAGAGGAATAGTTGGATACCGGTAGGGCTTTTTGGTGTATATGCCCGCATTAGGGGTAATTACCCCACGTGAGGTTACACAAATGTTTTGAATTTGGAAAGGAAAGGAGGCTGAGAAGTGGGGGAGTTCCGGGGGGACGGACGTTGTTTCAGCGCGTGTCCAGGTGTTCACTCACACTCTGGGGCCTCCCGACCTCGCGATGCCACAGATGCCCCCACCCACCTTATGGCCGCACGTCGCGTCGCAGGAAATCAAGAAAATCCGACAAATGGTTGCAAGTGGAGAAAGTCGTTGCTTGGT
>JADGKA010000351.1:0-24066 GCA_027604605.1 Borealophlyctis nickersoniae
GGAGGGGAAGGTTAGTGTCGTTCATCAATAAATCGGGCATTGTACGGTGAAGCCGGGTCCGACTTCCTGCGCAACCCAACCATACCGACTTTGCTGTGCGCAAGTCCGTAGTAGCCAACTTAGGTTTAAACTCGAGGGCGAAGGAAGGCGCCTCTCGAGTCTAACCCCAAGTTGGCAAAGGCATGGTTTCACTCCCACTAGAGGTCCACCGCCGCTCCTCGCTCGCACGACACGTACGCTACATACCTTCAAAAACAATCCCATAGCGACACCCAAACAAACACACAACCCAATCCCACTAACGACCGACCCGACGACCAGCGACACGCACGATCCGATCCCGTCACTGGGCGCACTCGTCTCTCTCAACCGCACCACCGTCCTCTCTCCCAACTCTAACCCTGCGTCCCGCACCGCACCCGGTCCTCCACTCACACTCCCACTCGCACCCGTCCTGCAAAACCAACCCCGCTTCCGCTTCGCACGCGCGCAGC
The DNA here is from genome assembly GCA_027604605.1 of Borealophlyctis nickersoniae. NCBI lineage: Eukaryota > Fungi > Chytridiomycota > Chytridiomycetes > Rhizophlyctidales > Borealophlyctidaceae > Borealophlyctis > Borealophlyctis nickersoniae. The sequence continues at coordinate 495 of JADGKA010000351.1, forward strand.
AACAACAGCAACCAAAACGACAGAACCGAGACCACAAGAACACGACTGCTGCGCATACGGACGCGACGCATAAAGCTAGCACGACGATGGTGATGATTCTCGGTGGTGGTAGTTGTGTCGTGGAGGAGGATAGGGAGTCGAGGAAGGATGGTGGGAACGGGGTTGAAGAGGAAGTGGGTGTGGGTAGGTGAGCGTGGGAACGTTCGTTGGGTGTCGTCGTCGAGGGAGGTATAACGTCCCCACCACCCATTCCTGGAGCGACGTCCTCCTTCCCGCCTCCGCCCACAATCATGGTACTATTCTACTCGGTTGCGTTTTCCGTCTTGTGCGAGTGGGTGGATGCGTCTTTGTTGTTGTGGGAGTAGAGAGGGTATCTCGTATGCTGGTTCGCAGGAGTCGGACGGCGGGGGGAAGGCGACGGGGATGAAAGTCTGTTGATTCGCGGCGGTTGTGCAGGAATTGAATATATGGACAAGATTGTACGGAAGCAAGAAAGAGATGATGATGATGCCGTCCAATGGCAAGTAAAAGAATGGAACGAACGATGGATTGCCACTTTCCCACGGTCTTAGAAGAGAACAGTTTCCCACGCGTCCAATGGTTCATATCATAATACGAATGTGGCGCATGCAATGGTCTGGTCGCCGTCGCTTGCCGTCGTAAGACAAGAGGACGCAACACAGATTTCCTTCGATGGATGCAGTTATGAGATGTGACAACGACTCGCAGGTACTCACTGTCGGGTATCCATCACGGCCGATGAAGAAAAAAAGGAATTTAACTCCCGACTACTCCAAACCGAGGCAGTTGGGTACCTGTTCCCGAACTGCGCACGCAGCTTTGTCCAAAACCAATTCGTCTTCTTCCTACGCAGACAACTGATGAACAACGTGGATAGCCATGCTGTAAGCGCAGAAGGCTACAAAGAGCCTTTGCAACGGTGGGTAGGCAGTATCCTTCAAATCCAATGTCCCAAAAAAAGTTGCCTGCGCAAGCCGCCCACCGCGCAGTCGGATACCCTTCCCAGGACTGCGCACATGAACTTGCCACCACGTCCAATTGAACGATGGAATGCAAACGACGTAGAGGGGTAAGAACATTCCAAGGTTTGTCGTCGGGAATCCAGCAATGTTCCAAAAAATATGCAGTTCAGGAATTGACGATCGCGCAGCTCGATACCCGTCCCAGGACTGCGCACAACCTACGTGCCAAGAAAACGAATGAATCCAGACGATGTAAAAGGGTAAAGAATGAGGTGACAAGAAGAACTTGCATTGAACATTGGTCACTGTTGGGTAGGAATCAACATGGTCGACGACCAAAAAATTGAATTCTCATGGACCAGCACGGACGCAGTTGGATACACTCCCAGAACTGCGCGCGCAACTTTGTTTCAAATATTGCCATGTCTACGCAGAATCGTCCAATGGGCGTTGAAAAATGCGGACATGCATGTTGTAAGCCCAGTTGGCCATAAAGAGATTTTCAAATTCCAATGTGCGAAAAAAGAATCAAGGGCTGAAGAAAGGAAACCGTGCTGGTGGGTACTCATCCCAGAACTGCGCCCAGGAATTTGCCAATCACGTCCGATGGAAGGAATTGAATCCAGACGACGTAGAAGGGTAAGAATGTCCCAAATCTCGTCGTCGGGAATCCAGCATTTGGATACTCTCTATTCAATTGACAGAGTAAACTCACGCATCGTGATGGTCCAAGCTTGGTCCATTTACCCCTACATTTCGTCCCTTTTACACTATGCGCAAGAAAACTACGGCAAAAAAAAAACTTCAAGTTCGAGACACTTGGGAAGCTTTGATACCCGCAGGCGCCACGACGGCGGGCCCAGTATTGGTGTCAAAATGCAGTAACGCAAAAGGTGCAAAGAAAAAAAGGCATCGGTCTCACGCATTCCATTTGCCACGGAATTCCGTCGGTGAACATTCCACGTAAAGCAAGTCCAAGCAGCTTTTGCTCTTGCGACCAACTGGTGTGAATCCAACCCTCAAACGTACCACGGTGTCCCAAAAAAGTGACGAGTAATGTGGAAAGTTCCGCGACACGCACGATCGGGTGGCGGGACCTAACTAACCGCCGAAGAACTACGGCGAAAAAAATAAACTCAAGTTCGAGGACTTTAGTTTTATACGACAAATTGGAAGCCCCACAGGATCCAGGACTGTGGGCCCGCTGTTGGTGTTCTCTGCGTTGCCTCCAACATACCAATGGATGGTAACCTAGACGTATTCGACTCAACGCAGTAACGCAAAACGCAAAGAAAAAAAATGTATCTTCCTCCGTTGATAGCTCCATATCCTGTTGTGTAATACCTTCAACCGGGTCAAACAGGATGATGAACGGGTTTCGCACGAGTAAACACATGAATCGTCAGTGGACCCAAAGACAAAGGGAAAGGCGTTCTTGCGAATGGAACAACAAACCGACCCGCCGCACGCGGACGTACGTCGCCTCGGCACCGCGTGTATTGACCGCCCATTAAACACAGACTGCCAAAAAAGTTTTTTTGGGGGGATCTTGTTTAAGTTACTTGCATACCTTGGAAACTCAGACATGCCAGAAAGGCAGAAAGGACCTTGGCTTTTTCAAATTGAACATGAACCCGGCCGGTCAGAATTCCGTACTCGGACATAAGAGCAGTACCACATGTACGGACTGCCCACCAAAAAAACTGAGATAATGAAAAAGCATTCAAAGCGGGTGCGGTAACATCCACTCCTACCAAATTCACCATTTCCCCTATTTATTGCTCTCCTGTGGTGCCCCATCCGGTGAACTCGATGTGGGTATCCGTCCCTGCCTTCTGAAAAACCTCGCTGTGGGGTAGGAAATTTCACTAACGGACGATGGCCAAAAAAAACCTTCCGTAGTCCAGTACGCGCAGGGCAGGGTTTGGACTTTTCCATGACTTCGCTGGTGAGCAGCAAATGGATCGTTTCTGTGATGCAGATAGGTGCTACAGAAGTGGGTCAAATAAATACCGCACCCGGACATGTCAGGGGACGGGTTGTACCATTGCTCGAAAACAAAGGCAGGTGGAGGAATCGGATTGGAATGAGGGATTAGCAGGCAAAACAAAAACGGTGGGTCAACAAAACCCGGTGTTACCACCGTTTATAACGATATTTTTCCTTATGTGTGTTTTTTGGGTGCGGACGTACGGCCGATGGAAAAAAACAGGAGGACAAACGCGTTAGAAGCGGGTGTGGTAACAGTCGTGAGTGCCACATGCCCACATTCACGGTTCGCCGATTCAACTGTTACTCTCCTTCGGTGCGCAATCCGGTGAAGTTGTGTGGGATGTCCATCCCCAAACGTGCGGCGTATACAGTAACGGCCGATGGCCTAAAAAAACCTCGAGCTTTCCCCGGTATAACGCAAGGCAGGGTTCAGACCTTTCCAGACTGCACATACGGACACCAATGGATTATTAGTTAAATGGGAAGGGGTCCCCGCCGGGTGTACCAATCAGCAACAGCCAGGGCAGAAGCGCTGAGTAGGGAAGTGGATCAATCAGAACACGTCATTCGTGGGGAGGACGTTGTTAATGCTTGAAGACCCACACTCAAAAAAGAAAATAACATCTCCCATTAGTCCTGCGAGGCGCAGGGTGGGGTTGGAGACCTTTTTGCCTGCGCATGCGGATACCAAATGAATCTTTTGTTGGTTGCGTGGGTTCACTGACACAACAACCAGCAGTGATGTAGAAGGAAATGCGTTGACCAAATACGGCCGGGAGAGATTGAGCATGCTCAAAAGAAGAAATCGACGGCCAGAAGGCTCCCAACTACATCCGTGTCGTGGCATTAAAGTACACGAGTTGCACCATAGCACATGAATTAACGTACCCTGTCAAAACTCCATCACACTATAAAAATGAAAGGTGGAAGTCCCCCCAGGTGGATATCCATGGGGACACGCACCCCCACAACGTTGCGGGGCGGGGCTGTTATACCGCCAAACACTAAAAAAAGCCGTCAAAAGGAACTCACTGCTGCGCAAATTGGATACTCCCACCCTGCGCAGGCAGGCTTTGCCAAACGGAGGGGGTCGAGGAAAAGCGCGTCCCTTACCCGTCAAATCCAACACTTAAACGTACACCACGTTGATCCGACTGCATGGAGTATACCATATGTCTGGACTGCGCGGTAAAAAAAGGAGTACCACTGATATTCGAGCGTTGCGCCGGTTGACTCCACCCTGCCGCACACTGGTACCCTCCCTCCACAGCTGCCCGCGCGCGCGGTTTGGAAATCCAATGCAACTTGTCTTCTCTTCTCTGGTGGGCCATCCAATGTCCTCGGTGTGGGGTATTCAGCAACGACCCGTGTCTCAAAAAAAGTGAAGGATAACTGTGGACGGTTCCGCGACAGGCACAATTGGGTGCGCGGGACCTTTTGCCATGACTGCACATAGCGAATCTTTTACCGGGTGCTGATCTTCTCTGCTTCAATGCTCCGTCCAATGTCCCCGGTGTGGAGTATCCAGCACTGGCCGGCGTCCAAAAAAAGTGATGGATACTGTGGAAGGTTCCGCGACACGCCTGATTGGGTGCGCGGGGAACCTTTTTCATGACTGCCCACACAATTGAATCTCTTTACGGGAGGACGCGATAACTCCCACCCAGTGTCATGAATACTTGTCTTGAGCTATGAACCTTTACCCGGACTTGTAATTGGATATCCATCGTGCACGATACACAAAAAAGGAATTATCCCATCATCGCCTCAGTACTCAGCGCTGAACGAGATGGGTACTCATGGTTGTAACTCAAAACGGCCAGAAAGAGCGGTGGAGAGGTAGTTGAGTACCCTGCAAATCCCATGTTGCAAAAAAAAACAATCATATGCGAAAAAACACCTGCAAGGGGGTTGGATACCCCTCTCAGGACTGCGCGCTTATATCGCCAATTCAGTGAAGTGATTGAAGTGACGCGGACTGGTCAACGCTAGGACGTATTGGACCGCACGCAGAATGCAACCAAAAAAGATGGGTATCTCTCAGAGACAGCGCAGGGAAAGAGTACCTTCAACCGAATCAAACGGATGAAGGTGTCGCACACCCAATCACCGGGATGTTCGCTATGCGAAGATGGAAAACGGGGCACTAGATGGAGCGCCAGATGGAAAAAAGTGAAACCACTGGGTTTGTGTGTGTCTCAAAATGCACGCGGAACGACGATCCGCTGCGCAACGAACGAGGTTCCGGGAGAGCATGGCTTTCTAATGTCCTTTGCTCCTGACGCGTCTGCGTCCCGTCCATTGAAACTCCCTCAACGCTGGCACGTCACTCGTCCTCCACCGCTGTCAGACATTGGATGGAAACACCAAACGGTTGGTCAATAAAACTAGTGTTACCACCCATGCTCATTGTGGCGTATATATATTTTTGTGGGCATCCATTCGCTGAACTTCACGGCACACCTTGGGATTTCAGTTACAGATTCTCATGAAACGTTCATGACCGCCGATGGGAATGGCGTACACCGACCGTCCTCTGTATTCCTGGTCTGCGAAAGTTTTTTTTGGGAGCGTCCTATTCCGTACAGTTATAGCATAGCTTGTAAATTAGGGTACAGATACTCATGACAGCGTACACCGACCGGTCTGCACTTTGACTTTGGCACAACTTTATGGGTACCGGAATTCTTAAAGGTACTTCTACTAGCAGGGTGGATGCCTTGTCTACGTAAGTCACCTTGGCAGGGAGCGTTCATGTATATGGACCGCCCGTTAAAAAAACAAAGTCGAAAAACAGCACGATTTGAAGCGGGTGCGGTCCCACCCACATTCACTGTTTGCCAGTTCATTACTCCTCTTTAGTGCGTCGTTTGATGACGTTGGTGTGGGTATCCAACCACACCTTCCGATAAACCTTGGTAGGGGGAATTCAGCTCCGGCCGGTGTCCCAAAAAAATGGGACAGAGATTCGAAGTTTTGATATGCGCACAGGGTGCCATGTAGATCTCTCCGTGATTGCGCATGCGGACACCAAATGAATCATTTGTTTGCGTGGGTTTCTTTATGCAGGCCGGCATCATCAAGGGCAGCCAGTTCTTGTGCTATAAGCCACGTCTAGCTGGTGAACACCCTACGTAACTCAGGTACAAGGAGTTTGTTTTGCAAGTGAGTGCCAGGAGGGTACCACGTGTATGGACCGCCCATAAAAAAAATTCCGTACAGAGAAAAGCATTCGAAGGGGTCCGTCTGAGTCCGCACTCGGATGTACATCATTGCAGCAGGGCGCGTACCATGCGTATGAACTGCACAGAGTACAAGAAAAGCAATCAAAAAAAGGGCGTCGTAATATCCACAATCACCGTCTGCCGATTCATTACTCTCCCTCCGTTGGAGTATCCATCCGAGCTTTCATAAACCATGGTGCAAGGACGCGTTGCCTTTGCAAATGGACTGGCAAACCAACCATCACTCGGACGTACCGTGTGTAGAGACCCAGGAAAAAAAGGGATGACGATAAACAGGGATGGAATTTGAAGCGGGTGCGGTAACATCGATGACTGCCGCACTCACTGTTTCCCACAATTCCTCTTCTCTTCGGTGCTCCATTTGAAGTTGGTATAGGGTACAACCGCGCCCTAAGGGATTCAGTAACGGCGGACGGTGAAAAAAAGCTGATGCTACAAATTCAGCTACGCGCAGGGTGGGTGAGGTGAGGACCTTTCCCCTAACTACGCAGGTAAATCAACTTAAGTGTAGAGGTGTTTGATGGAGAATGACGAGCGCAGTGGAATAACTTAAAAGAGGAAGTTGGCGCCGTTGCCACGCCTCTGTAATGGTCCAAAAAAATGGTCGTTTACAGTGGGCAGATGGCAACCGCGCAGTTCGGATACCCCACGCAGGACTGCGATTATTTATTCAATGTCGTCCGTCCAATGTTGAATGTGAGCAACGCAGACCAGCTCAAAGCATTCAAAAATCTGTCCTTGGTGCATTTCGTATTTGGGTACTCCGGAGAAACCGGCGTCAACAAAAACAAAAACGGTGGTCAACAAAACTGGGGTACCACCACTTATTGATCAACATTGCGGGAGCAGGGCAGGGAGCATACCACATGTGCTGGCCGCTCATGAAAAAAAACGAGGAAGAGACCTAGTATCCGAAGCGGGTGAGGTAACATCCACAACTACCACGTTCACCCTTTTGCCGATTGATTACTCTCGTTTGGTGCGCAGTTTGATGTAATTGATGTGGGGTATCCCTCCGCGCCGTCCGTTCAACTCGGTGTGGGTATTCGGCAATGGCCAATGTCCAAAAAAAGTGAATTGCATGTCATCTGTTGAATACGCCCAGGGAGGGGTTGGAGACCCTTTCTCCTGCTGCGCAGGTGAAGTACACTTTTGTTTAGACGTATTCTATGGAGTGCCGCGTGTAGTCGTAGCCTGTCAGTGAAATCAGTGAAAGACTGGAGTGGGCCGTCCATAAAAAAACCAGGAGTTATAAGGATACGAAGGAGTATGGTAATATCCACTATGGCCACATTCACCTTTTGCCGATTCGCAACCACTCCTTTGGTGCTCCGCTGACGCCCCAGGCGTGGGTATCCATTCCCGTCTTCTGATGTGATGTGGGGTATTCAGCGATGACCATCGTCCGAAAAAAAGTACAGGGTGTGGGCACGTGCAGGGACGGGTCGGAGACCTTTCCCGCGACTAATGCAGATCAAATCAGCTTTTGGATGGGGTTGTAATGGAAAGACCGCGGATTGGCAGTCGAGTTTTTGGTGTGAAGGGGGATATGAGGGACAGGAGTCAACAAAACTGGTGGGTCAACAAAACCCGGTGTTACCACCGTTTCTAGTATTTTCCCTGAGTATTTTTTTTTTACAAATGTATGGTCCATGAAAAAAAGGGAGGAAGAGATAAGCATTCGAAGCGGGTGTGGTAACAGCCACACAGCGGGTTCATTACTCTCCTTTAGTGCGCCGTTTGGCGAAGTTAGTGTGGGCTATCCAGCTTCACCTTCTGATGAACCTTGCTTGTGCGGTAGGGTCTCCAGCTACGGCGGAGAGAAAAAGAAATTAAGAGAGCTTTGGGCATCCTGGTAGGTGCAGGGTAGGGTGCCGGACCCTTTCCATGACTGCGCATGCGGTTGTTGGATGCGTAGGCACGGGGTGAGGAAAGACAAAGAATCAAGTCGTCAGTCGATTGATGCAGGCAGACTGTTTAAGGTCAAAAACTACAATCATGTAGCGTGAGCATCTAACACAACTGCGACGGCGTGCGCGCACATTTTGGCCACCATATCGTTGCAGAGGGTATGCTTTAAGGCCGACGCTCAAAAAAAACGAAAACTCGAACTATATCCAAAGCACAACCGTGTCAAGGGTATCAAAAACACGACTGCGGACGCGCCCATGGATTGATGTATCCCGTAACAGTCCCGGCCTGGACAGAAGGAAAGGTAAAAGTCCCCATGAGACCCCGGGTGGATATCCACCACGACCAGTACCCCCTCACGGCCGCTTCTCAGGCTTTGATACCCCCAAACAAAGTCATGTAGCAAACATCCGGTGTCCGGAAAAAAAGTAGAGTATTGTGGAAGATTCTGGGACATGCAGGATGGGGCGTGGAACCTTCCCATGACTGCGCACGCGGACACAACTGAATATTGTTATGAGTACTGAAGCGTGCATGGTTTAACTCGTCCAACCATTTCCACGTCTGGATCACATGTATTGGTCGCCCATAAAAAAAAGCAGAGAAAATGAACAGTATGTGAGGGGGTTGCGGTAACATCCACCTGCACCGTTTGCCGCTCCAACACTTTTCCTTTGGTCCCCGTTTGATGACGTTGGTGTGGGGTATCTGTCCGCGCCTTCCAATGAAACTCGATGTGGGGGGTGGCAACGGCGGATGGTGAAAAAAAGTAAAGGGGGTACAGGCAGGGTGGGCTTGGAGACCTTTCCAATGACTCCGCATGCAGACACCAGTGAATCTTTTGTTCAATCCGGAGGGGTATGCCAACATAGCTCCGAACATTGATACAGAAGGAAGTGGGTCAATCAAACACGGGGGGGGGACAGGTTGATACCATCCTCAAAAAAACAAAAAAGAAAACGAAGAGCTTGGCGTATCCCGTCACAATCGCAGCTTTTCGGCTTCGATACCGCCAAACAGAGTCACATGATAGATCGATGGGGCAACAATCACAGTTTGCCAATTCACTACTCTCCGTTGAGTGCGTGATCGGAAGGACTTGGTTTGCGGTATTGTATTCAGCGATGTCCGAAAAAATTAAATTGGAGGTCAGCCGTTTGGCTAAGGACAGGTTGGGTGCGGGAGACCTTTCCCTGACTGCGCTGGTAATAGTCATCTTTGTTTCGACGCGTTTTGATGGCCTGACTCGGGCAATTGTACCCTCCAATGAAAGCTCGCTGTCCGGAGAGGAAGTCGTCAATCAATTCCGCCATTGAAACGTCTGATTCTCGCTGGGATGAGTATCCTCGAGTCCAAAGGTAAAAAAAAAGAACCATGATGTGACGGATGACCGCCGCGGTTAGACTCCACGACCGCGCGGCCCACAGGGTGGCCTATGCCCGTCAACTACCAACGCTCGGTAAGGATGAAGCTAGAAGTCCATTACCCGCCGTCCACCGTCGAGGTTCAAAGAAAAAGAAGCATAAAAGTCCATTCTACCCGGAAGCGCTTTTCGGAATTGGGTTAACGAAAAAGAAGGCGGTAAACCGTCGAAACGGAGGCAATGAAAACTGGCACCTTTCCTCGTCCCAAATGGGATGGGATACTTGCGCGTCGATCCTATCGGACTAAGTGTTGTGTGTAAAACCAAACCAGACTCTACTTCGCCTGCGGTACATTTGCGACGGTCATATACGGCAGCTTAACCTCTGGCCATGACGAACGTTTCGGGCAAACACCGACGTCAGAAAAGAAAAAAAGGGCCCAGTGGTTGGACTATCGGACTATCCACTTGCGCGGGTTCTAACCCACGCATTGCGGGCCAACGCACCGGCACTATTTCTTTATGTCGGTTGTGGCAGCAAGCACCATGAACAATTGATTGCATACGAAACTTGCCTAATTCCCGTAATTCCCAAGTGCCAAAAAATTAGATTCAAGTGTTGTACTGGGGTGGGATGTCTTTTATCAAGCCATCCTCGAAAGTACTCGCTGGACGCATCCCGTGCGCGTCTGATTCACAATTCACAACATTGCGTGCCCGACACCAATTAACCTGGGAACAAAAGCGAACTGCCCTGGTCACCCCTCTAGAAATGTGCCTTGCCTGCCTGCGCAGGTCTGGAATCAGCACAATGCATTCAACCCGTGCGCGGGTTCTCGTTTTGGAGTGAAAGAAACATGAAACGGTGGACTTTTCACACATTCACTCGCTTAGAGATGGCTACAGACTACCCAGGAAAGACACCTGACTTTCCCCCTCTCGCCGCAAATCCTTCCCAAACCGCGCACGCACGCAGCACTGCCGACCCAGTCACCCGACAAGATGAAACATCAATGATGGGTAGCCACTGAAACGACCAACAAAAAAGAACAGGAATCACATCAATCATAAGCGCCTGGTTGGATATCCCTCCACCCTGTGCGGAGCACGAGAATTCCTCTTGTCATGTTCACATAGTGGTGTCGGGGCGAATGGTGCGGGCGGTTCTGTGGCTAACTCCAACCCATGAACACTCCCGGAAACTGAGTAGGAGTGATAGGAAACGTTAGCGCATCTGGATTGCTGTCAAAGTAATGGGTGACGCGGGGGTATTCAAAAGACTGGTAGGAACGCTTTGGGCCCGTGACAAAGCAGGACTGCCGACCGATGGTGGGTATCCACCAGAAAAAGCGTCGACAAAAAGGGACAGGGATGTCAAACCGGGAGCTTATCTAGTACGCCAAGTCGGAAGCTTTACGCACCACGAGAGGGAGTCACGCGCCCGTATGCTGTCCTCGTCTCTCATGCTCTCATGAACTTTGGATGGCTGTGGTTTGCGCATTGCATCTCGTCCACTGTACGGGAATACGCCAGATGATGGCCGCTTGGGCGGTAAGGGTATTCGAGTACTTTTGACATGTTAGCGGCAATCTGTGGCCAACTTCTGGAGGGTGCCCTAGAATTCAACGCAATGCAGGCGACAAACGAAACTTCCTGGTGAGATGAACATATCGGAACCAGGACGGACGAACTTGATTTCTGTGCCCTGGTGCGTACGACATCCCATAAACTCGAACCCGTCTGGGAATCCTCCCCGATGAACGATTTGGTCCATGCCATCCACGAAAGCAAAAAAATGCTAAATGTCTCAGGATGCATACTGACTGCGCATTTTGGAAGACTACTACAGCGCAGGTAATGGGGGAAACTGGAAACGTACTTCGGGCTTCATGAATCGCCAGAAACGGTTCACATCACACTCAAGCCAACCCGGCAACTGATCTCTTCGATGTAATCGACGGACGTAAAGTTGCAGGTTGAGGGAGAGCGATCGACTGGCACAAGGGAGCGCTGATCCACTGCACAATACAAGTTTGAGCTCTGGCACAGCGCGGGCAACATGAGACCCTCTCACAGCCACCACTGAACGAACCGTAAACCATGGACTTTATTGTCCTCCATCAGTCAGCAGAGTATGGCGTCCCATAAAAAGGGTTTCAGTGCGGCTCGAGCACAAATTTTGATGGTGCTATTTACGGCAACGAACGTAAAACAATGGAGCACTCTCTGGGTTCTACATTTACTGGAGCAGTAGACTGAGACCCTTGGTGGCAAATCAGGTTGTAAACAACCCACATGGTCTTCAAGAACATTCTTGCACGGGTGAGTTCACCACCGCGGTAGTATATCTTTCGTCTATAGATTTGTCGAGTCTCCACGGCGTTGGCTTCCCTGTAATGGGAGTGAAGAAAGCATGGGAAGGCTTGATTCCCAGTATATAACCAAACCAACGGACGCCCCGGCGTTCCATCGGGACTGCGCAATCGGCGCGGTATCCAAATACTGGCAGCAGCATGCGTCGACCCTTCCATTCTGTTGCCCGGCATCAATACGTTGATGCCAGAGCTCACACCCTTTTCTGCATTTGTTTTCGCTTGTGGTGGTTCCAATAGGACAGGGATGCACTGCCTTGGTCAGTGTAGCGGTGGGCACCCAGTTGCAGACCCGCGCTTCGTGGCAGGTGTCCGCGTTTGTGAAGGCGCTTCATAGGTCTCTTTTTGCTCCCGGCTCCAGAGTCTGTTGTGGAACCACCACGCCGGACTGTGTTCATTCGACGGACGATATAGCAAGCGCGCCAAACTTGGGGTACTGGTGTTAGTAAAAAAAAGAAGAACATACAAATCACAACGAACTGCGTTCCAAGGGGGGACGGGGACGAACCCTCTTAACGCCATCCAGTAGGTGCAATCGGTGGAGTATGCTGGATATGCAAGGGAACAACCACGACGGACTGTGGTCACGCGATGGAAGATACGATGAGCACGCTCAACACGTCGGTATTTAAATCAGTTACAATGACAAAAGCAGGGTGCTTGTTTTCTGAGCCCGCTCCATCCTGTTACTTCAACAAAGACATACGCGTACTGAGAGTGTCGGAATTATTTCCATTCCATCCGGTATGCCAACATCAAGGTTGCGCAACTGAATCGCGCGCTGCTGGAATCCAACCTGTCGAACCGCTTTTTTTCCAATTCTACTGACCCAAACCGGCACACGTTGTCGTGGAACAAATAAAGGATGACATTTTTCTGAGCATTGTTGTATCTGGGGCATCCGCACCCTCGTCCTCACGGCATGTTTAACTGGACCCGAAACAGCACATCGTGTCCAGGATCCAAAGTCGCGATCAGCTTTGGTGTCCAATGGACGCAGCGTCCGGGTTTTCATTTTTGTGGGGCACTGCGCCGGAGGGCGAGGGGGAGGTACTCAACCGACTACCTACAAAAAAAAGATTTATAGCAGCACTCCTCAGTGACTAACGGGTGGAAAGTGCTCGTTTTAACGGCTGGGCACCACCCAAACTTATCATACAGTGCGTGCTTGTTCCATGACAAAGTGTACACGTCGGAAGTGGGTTACAACTTTCACTTTAATGGACATAAAAGCATTCGCTTTGAAGTAGTTTGAAAAACCAGAAAAAAAGAGAAGACTTCAAAAGAACTGTTCGCGCGGACCTGTACGCCGCCCAACGCGTCATTTTCTTTATTTGCCCACTCACGTCGAGGGAAGAGACTCTGAGGCAACCGTTTACCGTTGGACAAGGGTCGGACGTGTTCACCTTGAGAAACCTTGGTGTTGCTGGCCAAAAAAAGATCATGGTATCTACCGAACTGCGGTTCCGAAGGGCGACGAACCCTCTCAACGCCATCTAGAGGCCATGCAATCGGTGGATATGCTGGATATGCAAGGGTACCGACATCTCACCTCGCCGCGGATGGTAACATTTTGTACGAGCGGGTCGCAGAGTGCAAAAGCGTGTAGGTAAACGACCCATTTGAAACGCTCCGGTAGGGAATGCAAGCACTTTCAGCGAAACGCGATGTTCAACGGGTGCACCTTTGCTGGGTGGTTATCAGCACAGGACACAAAAATAAAAAATGGAAACATCTTCTAGCAGACGGAAACCTGCCGGACACAGGTTCTGCCTATTTGACACATACCCTTCCCAGACCAAAAACTGACCACGGCCAGTAGCGTGTTCACGCCGGAGGCTGATGACAAGTACGTTGTAAAACCTAACCTAGTTTTCTTTCCGCTTGATGGTGTCACAGTAACTTCCCGATTATGCAACGCAGATGACCTGGCAGCCCGGTATCAAACAAGTGTGTTGCGCTGCATCGGAATCACGGATGAGCGTTTTTTTTTTCAAAGTGTAGTAGGAGCGCCTTTTACCTGAAATGCTCCGTTGACTTTGTTTGAGGCGGCGTCGGCCTTGTAAAAAAGCTACGGTTCACCGGGAGAGGACTGCGGAGGTATGCGGTGCAAATGTACCTTTGCAACAATCTTGGAGGAACTCCTGAACCAGCTCACATGCAGTGAAAGGAGACGGCCTCTGCAGACTTCGGACGTTATGGGTGGGCTTAGGTGGGTGGATGGACTGCCTTTTTGGCCGGGCATCCCGGTGTCCCGGGACGCACCTACCAATTCTCTCATGTCTTCGTAAACAAACGGACTGCATCCCTCGTGGGGAGTGGGTAACACACGAAAAAGAAGTGAGCACAGTGTTCTCCTTACAGGTGGGACGGAGCCTGCTCGAACCCGTTCCATCCACTTAACGTAACCCTGCCCAAAGTGCGCCAATTGTTATACGACAGTGTCGTGGTCGTATCGATGTAGTGGTGGCTAATGGACTTCACCGTGAAATCTCAGTATCATCCGAATAAATGATGGTGTGATGTGAGGGCGATTCGTTGGCTGCGCAGATGGTTCCGGTAGTGCGGTACCCAAACTGACCTGCGACGTGCTGCCCGAGCTTCGTTGAGGACGAACAGCAATTTTTTTGCCCACTGGAGGTGGTAGGATGGCATTCCGACGGAGGAGTCCGCGGCTTGTGAGGGATGGCAAGGCAGAGCATAACGGCAAAAAGAAGAGGACACACTAACCCGGCCTGGAGTGCGTCAAGCAAAGCCTTGACAACTCCCACATGGTCCTTTGCAATCGCAAACTTGAGGGCGGTGAAAGTCAGGCCGTGGGTAGAAGCTCCACATTTACCTTTCCGCAATAAAAGCGATTCGAATTGCACGGCGAGCACATTCGGATTTCATCGATTTTGCAAGCGAGATAGAAGCTTTTTTCGCCCGTCCTGTGACAAAAAAGTTGTGGCATCCAACGCGTGAAATGCAGCGAGTAGCCCTTGCCCAAAAGCAAGGCCATGTGCATCAGCGAACTCCAACCTTTTTTGACGGCGGAGATACTCTACAGTAGCAAACATGGTGGCTGTATCTGTCTCGTACTGGAATGGTGTTTATGACGTGCCAAGGAGTATATCGTCAGGACGTCAAATCACACCCTGGTACGCCAATCTCCCGTGCATTCGCAAAAAGGGTGTCATGCCCAACAGGCGAAGTCGTGCGGTTTGGTACTTCCGTTTATTTTTGGTTTCTGAAAGACCATCATGCGCAGTGCGATCCTTCAACCGCACGGGAGATGGCCCTCAATTGGGGCACCTTCCAATCTTCTCAATCCTCGTGTCGTATTTTTTTGTTCCTCCCAAGGATCCCAAGAACGCAGCCGGCGGCAGTGGATACCCAGACATTCAAGGGTGTGGCTTGTACCAGCACCGCGCGCAGTCGAAAAGACGGTCCTCGTTCTGGAATAGGGACCACAATAAGCATACACAGAGGTCTGGGAATAACAAGTATGTAGACTGAGTGCGTTTTAAGTGTTAACGGGCGTTATTTTGTAATCTTACATAGGTCCACCACTGCCGCGCTGCTCGGAGTCTGCAGGGCTCGCGTTGTTCATCTGGTAGAACGGTGTCCCGGCAAATCATGGCTTATTTCGAATCTTCTGGGTGATCACTGTTCACGCAAATGATGCTAGACTGAAGTAGTCCTTTTTCCTCCACTATTCTCCCGGCAGATGCGGCACCGCTAAGGCCCGCCGAGAGAACCCAAACCGGGCCACCAGCGCCTTCCTGTTTAATATGCCCGTAGAAGAGTTGTTATCCACAAACGGCATGGCAAAACTTTGAATGTTTAGAGCACCGTTTGAAGAGGCCCTATCAGCTGGGGTTGTGTGATTAGGTATTCCTGCCGAGCTCAACAGGGGGCATGTGGGTGCAGCGTGCCGTAGACCGCGGGGAGCGGGACGAGCACTTGCGCGAGCAAACCCGAATGGGAGCAGGGTGACCACGCCCCTTTCTGTACTGCACTGGATCTACATCACTTCAAGATCCCATACCACTCACACAGCGTTTGCTTCGACTGCTAGCAGTTCCCTTCTCTTCCAGTCAGTGCGGCATTGGTCCTCAAACCTTTTTTTCTCCCCCAGCTAGCGCACGTACGAGGCTGGTTCTCCGAAGACAACACATGGCACACTCGACGACAATTTCTGAAAGAATCCGTACGATGACTAGGTGAAGCACCCCGGAGATTGGCGGGCGGGTACTGGGCTTTTGTCAAAAACGTGCGCTGCGGAGGGTCAGGCGCGCACGCGGGGCCCCGTAAATAAACGGTTTAGAGGGTACTGCGGCGCTTTCTGCCCCACATATTCCCGACACCTTTTTTTTGGCATGGACGGATCTCTGGATTTGGGTTGTCTGGAGTCGAAAAAAGCACCCGAGCGTTGCCAAAGCGCAGTTGATACCCTCTGAGCAGACCGTCTGCCAAGTCTTGCTCGCTCGACTTGGTAATTTGGACATAGTCTGGGTCTAATGCTAAGAATCTGCATTCACAATCGCGGACTGGAGTATGTGCTACGTGGACTGGCCGCTGAAAACGTGTTTCAAGTGGCGGATCGATTGGACAAGCTTCTCTATAATTCACTTCCATGCCCCATTCGCGAAAAGACTGTCAGACCCTGCGGCTAAAAAGCCCGAGGGCCAAATGAATCAAAATCATGATGTCGTTCCTTTTTTTTGGCATCCGGCGTCTGGCAGTTTCAGCAGGCGCGGTGGGGTGCTTTGTTGGAACTGACCCTTTATCAGGGGACGGCGTGCTTTGCAGAATGTCCTCCTATGGACGGTGGATTGCTGACCATGACAATGAGTTGGACTAGCTCAACATTCGGACGTTTCTCCTACCTTCAGCTGCTTTGGTGGGCAGTTCAGCCAGTCCAAGCCACTCTTTGATTGTAGGCACGGGGTCTGCTTTTTTCTGCCCGCCGCATTTCGGTCATATGGACTTCACAACGACTTGAACACGAAAAAAGAATGCTCGACGGGTCTGTGAATCATTGATTACACCGGGAGTGTGGACCCCTCATTCCGCAAGAGCGCATGTTCTTTGTTGAGGCCGCGTACTCTTGAGTGTATCCTGGAAGCACCATATCACTTTGTGGATGCCACGTTCTTTATCATTCCCTGAGGTTACGAGGAAAAACTAGTGCGCAACGCATGGTCGACCACCGTATTGGTGCTGCACCACGATTCAATGATTCAGTGCGCAGCAGATACTGATGGTTTCGCTCAATTTTTTGCGGACAGTTTTGACATCCTGACTCAAGCAAAGGAAAAACGAGCACTGTGCCAGAGATGGGTACTCCACAATTTTTAGTCTGCTACGGATGCATTTTTGAAATCCTCAAAGCGGACTGAGACCCAGAGCGGGACCTATGTCGCAAGACCAAGATCCTTCGTCGCCTTCTTGTCCCGTTTTTTTCCTCCAGGTATCAATTGCAGATACGCGAGTGAAACGCAACGCACCAAAGCTTCGCTGGTTAAAAACATCTCAAATTCAAGCACCGACCTTCGTGGGGTAAGAGCGAAAAAACATTGGCTGCTGGACTACTAACCAGTCAATGATTCCCGCAATTGAACCAGTTGACAGCCAAGGTTTGTTCTTCTGCGCGGGGAACTGATTTGAATGGCGGTGGCGGTCACTTCCGGTTATTTCACATCCTTATTTTCACCCGCCAAATGATCAAATGGAACCATCTGGAATAGGAACCGACGCTGTCCCTGCAACCGTAATAACGAAACCTACGCGCGCAGCAGTCCCAATACAGACAACCACACGGCCATCGCGAATCCCGTGCGAGCGAGCACTTGCTATTATAGTGGAAAGACTCCAATTTTGTTCCGGTCTCCGCCAATACACACATAGTGGCCATGGTCCACAGGTTGCATAACTGCCCGGCGCATTGTTGGTTTGTACTTAATTGGTGTAGGTAGTCCCCAGAGAAAAACGCAAAAAAAATCATTGCACGTCAAATGACCTAAGGCCTGGAGCCGTTCAAACAGCATCCCACGCCCTGCTATCTAAAGGTGGGTTTTCATTCCTTTCCGTATTGAGGAGGCCGCAAAAGTGTTGTGGTGTGACTCGAGCCCGCGTCAGTGTGTCCGGATACCCGACCTCGGCCCCGCCTAAAAAAAGGCAGGTAAGGCTTCTTGTCGATTTCTCGTACTTGAGAGGCAAAGGGATTCCACGTGCCATTTCGACGCTTTCGGTTCATTTGCACCTTCGAGCTGGTGGTTGCGGTTGCCTGAAACCTAAAAGCAATTTGGCGAGGATGCGTTCACGCTTGCGTGGACGGACGAACAATCAGCTCTTTTCCCTCATGGTATCTAACAACGCCCCGTTTTTACGCTGAAACCAATAGAGGCGTTCGCCTCTGAAAAAACTAACACACCGTGGAATCCAGATCTCGTTTCCCGTTGGGGTATGTGGGGTATGTATTGCGGTATGTATTGCACTTAACGTGAAGTCGTTTTTGAATGGAAAAGCTTGTCACCGAATCAAGTCGTCTGGAGCTTCTTTTGCAATCTATGACATTATTTACAACCAGTTCGTGGCCGCAACGAACACGAGATGAGCTGTGTTCAATCCAGGAGCGGGCGTCAGGATTCGAAAGGCCTTCCCAAAAAAGTACCTTTGCGTGTCGGGGAAACAAAGGTCTACTGTGCGAGAAAACGAAGTCTCATTTTTTTTCGACCAAAGGGGGCGCATTGAACAACTGAAAATGAGGGGAAGTAGACGGGTGCTGCGGGGTTGAACATTCCATGCCTCCGCGCCAATGCCTCAAATCGCCCGTCCAAAAGATGGTTTGCATGGGGAAACTGGACGGTCCGTGGTGCTTGTCATTGGTAACGGAATGCAAAATTGGAATAGAGGGAAAGGTTGTCATTAAAACAAATAACTGATGCGATTGACCACTGTCATTCCCGCACCATTTATTTCAAGGTGATGGGAGCGTGCGTTCATTCATTCACGGTGCCGGAGCCTGCCCCAGGCAGCTTTTGAGCCTATTTCGGTCCTTGTTTCTTTTTTGTGTCAGTGTGAATCATAATTCCCATCCGGAAAATGGCGAATGACAGCAGGTGAACAATGTAGATTACGTGGCACAGCATTTTATCGTCTTTTACATTACATTTCCCACGAGCTCGCTGCGCGCGCAGCATTGCAGCTGCATAAGGGCTTCGCTCTGCCCCAAAAGGACAGTTGCCCATGCTGGAAAGTACTTGGAAGTTCGGGATCTGCCATGAGTTGCGTGTCGAGAGTGAAACTTTTTTTGGCCACAGTTTGGAAGGAAGACACCAAGAGTATCACTCGCCTCATTGGCACGTATCCAACCAGATCCGTAGCACCCCTAAATGTTGATGGGTACCAATATCTAGCGTCCTTCCGATGACCACACTTGGGTGCACCGTTGAACCGTAGAACCGCGGTCGTATACCCGAAACCCATTAAAATCATCTGTTTGCTGAAGACTTCATTGACAACAACAGGCTACGCGCGCAGCAGTTCAAAGTTTAGACTCCAACTACATTGCGGGTTCGCTATGTCCCGACTGACGGTGTACGATGAGAAGACGTAATTTTGTGGATAACCCAAAAGTAAAGCTCCGTGGGCCTGCATGAATCCTCAACTTAAATGAAAAAAAAACGTTGCGGTGCGATGGATGACCAATTCCGTGGGAATAATCGTCCCACAAGATCGACGGATACTTGAGGAGACGGTATACTACAATGGACGTTGTGGTGCAAGTGCAGTTTGGGGGAGAAGTCTGCCATCTGACCACTGGGACAGAGTGTTGACCTTGGTTTACACACTCGAAGCGTTAGCATCGCTTGGGTTTAAGGCCGCATACGGAGTCTGAAGGCCCTTTGGAGACTATAACGCTTTGCTTGGGAAACGTATCAGCACAATTTCTGTGCCTTGCCTGCATCTATGTGCAGGCAGCCTAATGCCGGGGTGTTTACCAATTTTTGCCACACGGTTTTGAAAAAATACGCAATTTGTGGTGCGCCGCGTCGCATTCACACTGATATGTGGGGAGAGCTAGCACATTTGTGCTTTTCAACGAGCTTCAAAATGTGGCTCAGGGCTTCATAACCTGTTATTGACTTTTTTTGTGGGCGACCCTCCTTTGTGCGTTTCGGCAAAAAGCGCGAAAAAGGGTCAGGGTTTACCAACGGGCGAAACTGGCGGGTGCTCTTAAGAATGAAGACAGTGCCAAATGTGAGGCCTGCTCATTTTTCGTCCGGAACTGGGTGTAACTCGTTTGTGGACTGCCGCAGCTTGCAAGCATCAAGTTTTGGGTGTGCAGCGTGCATACCGAGATGCGGGGAAAGCTAGCGCATTTGTGCTTTTGATTGAGGTTCAAAATATGCATGCTTATAAGCTGTGGTGAATGACTTTTTTTTGTGTGCAAACTCCGTTTGTGCGCCTGGACACAAAAAGACCAAAAAAATGTTCTCGACGATTAAGACTGGTTGAAATGCGGCGAGCATTTAAAGGAGAAGAGAACGCCCAAAGGAAGGCTTGCTCATTTTCACTCCGGTATCCCACCGTGAGAATTGGAAGCGACACTCTCGATGCGCGGGTCAAGGTTGCATCTGTGGTGCCAGGAACGGGCACTCGCTTATTACGCCAACCGACGAACGCAATGAACCGTTTCACATTGCCCGATTCCCAACCCCCAACGCTCAAAAGTAGCACACCGTCACCAGGCGTACTTGGGCATCATCGACTTCGAAGGTTTCGCTTTTTTTCAAGCTCTTGAACACCTGTGGCGTCTCATCCGAACTGAGATGTGTTGTGTTTCAAACAGGAAGCTTGTGGGAAGTCTATTACTCTGACACCAGTATTGGTCGAACGTTCGATCTAGAACATTGAATATCTATTCTGTCTGTTCTTTTCAGTGTACTAAAGGCCCAGTATTCATCTCCGCTGTGGAAGCCGGTTGTAACGACTACCTTGCCGGTTAAATTCAGTCAGCAGGCATGGTCGTGACGCATCCATACGCCCATGCATTGGTAGTAACGTCTTGCGATGTTCAGCAACGGCTACGTACCCGATTTCTTTGAAGACGGATTGCTGTGTCACTCCACGTTCCGCCATCAATAGGCCCCGCATACGTGCAGAACCACGGTTAGAGTTCCATGCTTCAGGCGGGACTTGTAGGAGGTCATCGCTTTTTTTGCTTTTTGGCTCGTGTTTGGCGAAACGTTCCGAGGTTATTTGTATAACCACATTCGAGTTGCGTGCTTGTCCGGGTACCCCTCTGCCAGATGTTTGGGACTGGGTGGACGTAGCAGCTGGAAAGATTGTCTTTTTGGGGTCCCGCCGGGTTCAACTGCGCTGATCAAGAAGCACCGGTAGTGTCCTTGTTAACATCGGCGGGCCAAGATAATGTGAATCCTGAGAGCAAGCCGTTCCACTGGCAGCGTTCGGGATAACACGCTCCATGACTATTTTTTGGGTTTGAACGACTGCGCATGTGCGAGAAGACGATGTCAACCACCAAGGTGATGCCAACCACCAAAGTGATTCAGAATGGAAGCATGGCAAAGTTGACAAGCTTTCCAGGGATCTTTGCGCTTGGAGAATGATTTGGTATTGGGTCGCCTCGTTCTAACTTGACGAGGGTATCCAGATGAAGCCACGACATCAAAACTTTTTTCCCGATTTTTTTTTAAAAAAAAAGATACCGCGCAATCTATAACGAGAGTGTCAAAGTCAGATCCGATTCTGAGTGCGTGGGCTGGCCGCGTCCATTTGCATGGTGCAAAAACGGAGATAATTGGCGATATCTCATCCGCAGCAATCCATTCTGGCATAGGTATGCGGCTATAAACCGTTCATGCCGGGTTGTTCAGACTTCGGCATTTGCAATCTCGGGTTGTCTTCATGGTTTTTTTCACGTTCGTTTGACTGCCTGCGCGGCTTGTCAACGTCCTTACAAACCATTGAAAGCCAATTTACGTCATCCAAGTTCCTTAACATCTCCTCCCCAGGATGGGCTGCGCAGTGCATTTCCCTTGAATACAAGCATATAAGCGACAATCCAAACCTGATAGTACTACTCATGTCCCGAGTTGCTTGATGTTTTCACTCCTTCTGGGGTGCCATCATACCTTGGCCCCCGTACGGACAACCTGTTCCTGCGGACCGGAAATACTTTTTTTGCTTTTTGCGTGCGCGCACAGCAAACTTGCAGGCAGGGGCGGGGAAAAAAGAACCGTGGAACCGCGCCTCCGGGTACAGGCCTTCGCAGGTCGAGGGTCCATTTGGCAGCCGGTACGAATCGAATCGTCATGTCTGGACAACCGCAGCACAACGGAAGGGTGACCGGGAGCGGATGCAAAGCGAGGGCGGCCATGCGGCTCGAAATCATGGCCACTACGTAATGGTTAATTTTTGGTAGCAGGCTTGCCTCCGCCGAATACATTGCACCCCTGAAGACCTGCTCTCAGTCACAGCGCGACCGTGAAAAAGCGTCCTTGTTTCTGCGTGGTGTATGTACATTAAGTGGTAATACTGTCAGCACAAATCAATATACGTCCACAGAAAAAGTTCGCAAAAGAAGAACATGCCAAGGGTTGAACGAGTTTAACTGAAGGCGTGGGCTTCATTAATAAGCACTCGCCGTCAGTCTACTTCCATCAGCTCTTTCGATGTAGACTGAGCGCTCTAACTACTGACACGCGTCTTCCTCGTCTTCCATTCGTTGGCTGGCCCAGCGCGGGTTGAGAAGTGTCCAAATTGAGGTGCGCGGAGTTCAGACAGCGGGCTGAACTCGCGCGTTTGATGGCCCGTATCCTATGAATTCGTGTATGAAGTCCTATTTGGATACCCTGCCAGTTTCACCCAACAACACCGGTCTTTTGCGCTTCCGCACTAATATGGGAACGCATTGCGGGCAAAAAAGCTGTTAACGGTGTCGGATAAAGGGAAAAGGAGAAATGCATTATGATCCCTCGAACATGTCCACACTTGATGTTACCATTCTTGACTGCTTACCAGCGGCTGCGCACGGGGGTCTTGATGCTGTGTGTGGACTACAAAATTTCATCACTCCATGTCCGGCCAGTATACTCCCGGCATGCGTGCTGAACTGCTGTTGATATTCAATACTCTACTTAAGGCGGGAATCACTCGCAACGTTTCGCCAACCCGGGCCAAAAGGAAAAAGTGGGACCCGCGGAACTATTTGGGACCCAAGGTTAGAATGACATGCAGGAAGAGGCGTAACTTGCGTTGCTTAGGGTTAGACATTTTTTGGATTCTCAATGAAATATTGCCGCCGATCGAAAACCTCAAAGGAAAAAGGAAAAAACAACGCTACGTGACCTGAAGTCCTTCCCCACGCGATGGCCTGCAGGAATGAAGGTCGGCGTTTGTGTTGGGGAGGGGAAAGTGTTGGGAAGGGCCCAAAAAGGGTATGCGGCTATGAATGTGCAATTCCAAGCATAGTAGTGCCGTGCGGGATGGGTTGAATTCGTAAGAACAAGAGCCAGGAAATGAGATCTCTGAAAAACCCTTGGATCTCCAAACATTTTATTGACAGCTCAGTCATCTCTTCAACACCGTTGCATGTTCAAAGGTTGTATCGACAGCTCGTTCATACATAGAACATAGGTATACACAAGAAAAGGATGGTCCATTCCTACCCCGTCACCCCATACCACCCCATAC
>JADGKA010000352.1:0-23976 GCA_027604605.1 Borealophlyctis nickersoniae
CTTCCTACGCCGTGCCGCCCCTCTCGCCCTCGCCCCACGCCCAATTTTCCGCTCCCGCCATTTCCTCCTCAGCCCCGCCGCCCGAAAACAAAGCCACGATATGGCACCAAACCCGCAAAAACCTTCCACCCATTGGACCCTTAAAACCATCAAAATTTCACATGACCAAGGCAATTTCTTTACCGCAGGGACACGGACAGGGACAGGGACAGAGCAAAACTCCCGCATCCTTTTTGCGTGCCTGCGCCTGCTTGGATACGTTTCGCAATCAAGACGTGAAATATTCGCGCGTAGAGGTTTTTTTTTGTGCGGGGTCTTTAACATAGCACAATTTAGGGGGATTTTTTGGTTTTGTGTTTTAAACCCTCATTTGCATCCCTCAAAGCAGATTTACCTACTCCCCCAAAATGTCCAACCCCTCTTTCTGTCCCTCCCCGCTTGGCCCAATCTCTTCCACATTTATGTACATACCCCACACCCCACGCGCGCAGCAGTCAAAAAACGCGCTCGCTCCCGGATACCCAAAAACTTTAATTGGGTACCCCCACCATTTCTTCGTGTAACAGGGGTATGGACATTACTCGATGTGGATATGGGCCTGAGCTTGCTGCTGCTGCTGCGCGCACCCTGCGATAGATGCGTGGGTCTGAGCCCCCTTGATTGTACGTGACTTTTTGATGGTCCCTGAGGAGGAGGGGGAGGTGAAAATTAGGGTTTTGGGTTGTGGTGGGGTGTCCGGGCGGGTGCTTTGCTCCATGGCTCAGGACGCTCGTGGTCTTGAAGCGGGAGTAAATATCACCAGCACGTTGGGTAATCCTCCCACATAAACACATGCATCCGGGACCTTTGCGACATGAGACAACTTAAAGTAGTATGAAGAAATGCGAAATTCGCTATCTCTGTGGGTGTGATGTGGGGTATCAGGCCACGGATCTCGTTCTGTGCAGTTGGCGTACTTGAATGCGTAGAGGTGGAGGTGTGAGTGAATTGATTCTCTCTTTTTGCGAGGGGTGTGTGTATGTATGGTAGGTACGTTGTTGTGGTGATGCGTAATGGTGTTTGGGCGAGGGGGTTTTTGCCCATCCACCGCCCGCCGAACCTCCATGACAAGTCCCGACAACGGGGCGAAACCAGTCCGCTTTATTTCAATATTTCGAAAATACAAAAAAAGGAATGGGCTATATAAAAGCGCTTCCTTGTAAACGTCTGTTGATATATATACCACACACGCGCCCTAACCCTTCCATTCACTGTTCTATCTAAATTTTACAGTTCATCCCAAAACGTCCAGCGTCCAATACCAACACAACCCTTCCCACATTTCTTATTCCGCCTTGCACCCACCAGGCGTACACTTCATTTGCCCATCATCACTAAACTCATCCGAACAGCACCCATTCTCACACTCATCATCCGCGGAACAAAAGTCCCAATCCACCTTTAAGCCCAACGCGCCCTTGACGGGTACAAACGTCGGTTTCCCCACCACGGTTGTAGCGGTCGTTTTGGCGGGTGTGGGTTTCTGCGGGGCTGCGCCGCCGGTACACTGTTTCGCGACGTCCGCGACGCCGGTTTCGGAGAAGGGGTCGGGTTGTTCGGTTTCTTCGTCTTTTTGGTCGAATTTGGTGACGCCGCGGAAGTGTTCGCATTGTGGAGCCGAGGGACAGACGCGGGGGGAGGGGGAGTCGTTGACGATTTTGAGGTCGACGCAGTTGACGTAGTCTAACAGGCCGCGGTTGGGTTTGCCTTGGGAGTCAAAGTGGGAGAAGATGCGCCATTGGAGGGTGTAGTCGCCTGTGGCGAGGTGCGAGGGGATGGTGACCTGTGGTGAGGGTAGTGAGTGTGAGTGAGATTTGCTTTTGTGTAAAGTACTTTTTGGTGGTGGGCAGCGCATTGCTACTTACAAAATGATCGCAAACGGTACAATCACCACCCTCCTGCTGGGAACAAAACTCGTCCCCATTCAAAGCATTGTACTGCGAATCGCCTCTGCAGTTCGACTGAGCACACCCGAGGGAGATGACAGCGTTCGGGTCCTTGAACGCATCCTCCGAAGAGCTCTTATCATACTGGGTAGCAGCGACGGCGATGAATCCACCCTTGTGGTTGTTCCTCGGCCAGGTGAACGTGAGCTTGTCTCCCGGTTTGAACGTCTTTGAGGAGATGGGGAATTTGGATTTCGCTTCGTTCAGGTCGTTGTATTTGCAGGGGAAGGTTGCTTCCTTGTGAGTAAAGTGTTCTGGTTTGCCCGTGTTGCGGATGTCGGTGCGGATCAGGTCTTTGGGTTCGACGAGACCTTGGTGGGCGTGGGCGACTGCGACCGTGGCGAGGAGGAAGGCGAGGGATTTCATTCTGGTATTTTTATGAATATTTTGGGTTTTCAAGGGGGTATGGAAAGGGGGCAGAGAAAGATAAAAGGAGGAGAGAGGAGGTAATGAAAGCGTTAGTGACTTGCAGGGTCTTTTTTAAAAGCAGGTGTGATGCTTGGGCTTCTCTCCAGTGCGCGGCAACCAACGGCCAAAAGGTCAAAGCAGTCCTCCACCGACTTACGTTTTGAGCAGAGAGTCTATATGGAAGGGAGCCGTTTATTCTAATTGGGAGTCTATGGAGAGTAGTGTAATAGGAAGGGACTGGATGCGAAGCGAGAAAGGAGCGCCTGGACACAGTCTGGAGAGGAGGAGGACAGGAGGTATTTAAATGAAAAAGGTTGCCGGTGTCTCTGACCCTGCGTGGAGAGGAGTCGAGTGTCTTTTGGTTAATTTCTGCGTGCGTGCGGGTGTAAGTTAGAGGGATAGCAAGCGGACGACCCACCCGCGACCCACCCGCGACCCACCTGCTCTCTCGACTCGACCAACCGACAGGAAAAAAAGTGGTAGGTTAGCGGGGGGCCGCCGCCGTCTCGGGGATATTGTTTCCATCCCTGTTTGTCATTGAAGGACCCCGTCTCAAGCCCGTCCCACAAATCCAATGCATCTCCATCATCCATCTTTGTCCGGGTGGTTCCCGTAAGACACTCAAAAGCTCGACGCGAAACATCAAATTTGGCCAATCGGCTCCCGTTGGCTCCATAAGGGCTGGCGAGGTGGCTTCAACTCATCCCCAATCCGAATTTCTGGTTTTCGGATCCGTGTCTCGCGTGGGCTCCGCGCTTTTCATCCATGCAGGGCAGGCGCAGACTCGCCGCTCGCCGCACAAAAGCCCATCAAAGGGTGCAGCGTAATCATGGAAGTCACGTGGCCTCTTATGGTATCCCACGCGTTAAAGGACTGCGCGGTGTACACATTTACGTCGTTATTCCTTTGTTCGAAACCACGTTTTGGTGCAAGGCAACTGCAAGCATTATGGACAGTATTCAAACTTCAGATTAAGGGTACCCTCAACATTTTGTTTAGCATTTCGAGCACGGATACTTATAAGGCTCTTCCGAATCACACACACTATCTACTTTATCCATTTGCGCGACGTGGGAGCCTCCCGCAGGTAGTTCGCGGAAAGGCATTGGCAAAACATATTTCCACGTGGTCGTGACATTGGAATCAATTATACTACGCCTTGGGCATTGATTGAATTGTGATTGGAGGGCAGGAAACGATGACGAACGGGTGCGTCGTGGATCGAGAGTCGCTGCGCGCATCAAGGAACAATACGTTTGCGGACCACCCAATGGCTGGGTATCCATAATTCGGTTGCGCCCATCGTGATGAAATTTTTTTGCCGCGCATTTTGCTGGGGTGTAAAAAGGTTCTATTATAACTACTTCCCTTTAATCCCCGTTCAGATCGGATTTGAAAGGTTGATCTCTCCCGCCCTCACAATCAAGTAAATACACCAAACCCATTTGCGAGGAAGGGTGCGTCAAGGCCCCTCTTCAGTTTCGTTTTCAAAAGTCCGTTCTCTTTTTGTCCGGTTCCCTGTTGTTGTTTTTTTCTTTCTTTTTCTTTCACGCTTTCATCTTACCGCATAACCGTTGCAAAAACACACCCGCCGTATTTGTTTATTCCAAACTATCTGAATGAAACACTGGCTGTGTTTTGAGGTTGGTGAGCATCAAACATCCGGAACCGGCACCGGGCCATCATGGGGGGTCGTGAAATCAGCGATAACGAAATCCCGTGCTGTAGAGCAATTCGGACCTGCTTCCTTTTTTTTTCCGGGGCAAAAAACGCAGCAATGGACTGGAACCATGCCGGTACCGCCGGTCCAATGTTAAATTCTGTCCCCCTTTTCACACCTGCGCTGTAACTTAGTGAAATGTTTTGGAGCGGGAGTGTGAAGTGTGAAAGGCCCCGCTGTGCCCAGCAGGAAGAGCGCAGCTATCCGCTCGCAATTCCGCTGTTTCCTCTCCTTCCCTTTCATCGTTTTTCGCCACTTGCGTGACAAATGCTCTCGCCTTCATTCCTGTACCACTGGTTTACCCTCCTACTGTTTGAATTCAATTAGCGGGATTGACGCAGACGACCTCGGCGGTGGGAGTATCCAACCCAAGCCTGCGTGTCCACCCCACTTACGGCGATTTTTTTTGGGGTGCTGGTTCTGAAGCGACTGTGCATACTGAGGAAATCAGGCGCCAAAGAGCGTATGCACTTGTCCGTTGGTGGAGAACCGTAAACAACAGCCAAAAAAAGAACACTAAGCGGAGGTTTAAAGTAGCCGAAAGAGTGAGGAGGTACACTCCGGTCCGCTTGAGCGGAGGCCTTTGCGCATTTGGGGTGTTTCGGGAAGTGTGGAACGGTACCGTGCCCCGGGAAGGTCAGATAATCGTACTTAATGGGTTGGAATACAGTAGGACTGCGCATGGGGGGTTATGAAGGAGGAGATGCGGTGGTATCCAACCCATCCGCGTTCTTGTTCGTTCCTTTTTTTCAAAGTCAGAGGGTTAGCCACGATTGGACAAATTTACCGATACCATCCGTGGTCCGTTCATCGCCTTCCGGATGGCAAAAAAAGGCGAACATGCATAAGGCGTTAGATAACCCCACCGTCCGGGATTGGGGATGGGTGGGTTCTTTTTCGGTTATATCTTCAGGTGAAAACACACAGGAAGGTGTCGGAGATTAATACGGTCTATGTGAAACGATGGTCTAATAAAACCTAAACTGCGGGATGCAAAGGAGTCCGACTCGCAGATCCAGATGCGGTGGGGTGCGCGGGGTATCCGCTCTCCCACCTTGTAGAAGGCATTGTGAATTTTTTTTTTGCCTTTCTCGTTAACACCCACTTCCTCCGACTTCATATCGTCTGCAATCTTCGGGTTGACGTCGTGTATGTAAACACTTTGCCTCCGCGCGGCATGGGGCGGGAGCAAAAATCGACTGCGTCACGAATCAAGTCATCCGTGTTTTTTTTTTTTGCGGTTCTGCCCGGACTACGACTCATTTGATACTCCAACGTCTGGGGAAAAAAAAACGGGAACATAGCCCAGGATCGCCAGGCATAGAGGAGCAATGGGTTTACAGCCTTGCCCCCTCCGAAATGTCTCCCCAACCTTTTTCGCCGTGATAGTTAGAGACGTGGGAAGTGTTCATCGAAAACGACTTTCAAAAGCGCACAATCAAAGGAGTGCTGGGTGGTACCCACGATAAAAACCTAGCAACTCTGTCTAAGAGGGAGGGTTGGGTATTTATCCTCGCCACCCTCTTGTTGGACCACAACCCTAACCTTTTTTACCAAGAGCGTTGGACACGCGCGTTAAGCACGCAATCAATAAGAAAAGTATTAGGATACGACCAGCTGAACTTTGGAAAGCGAAAAATAAAGTGGTAGACCGTGATTGGACGGGGTGGGGTAGACGGGAGCTACCCATTCCCTGCTTTACGAGTGCATTTTGCGGTATTTTTTGCCCTGGTTTGTTGACTCGACACACAGTTACTCTGCCTGCCTACTGCTGCCAGTCACCCAGCACGGAAACGCTTTGACCGTCGCTGCGTTGTAAAACGCGAGCGTGGTCTTGTGCAGACCCCTCAAGTCCTCTGTGTTTTTATTTCGGCGGTGCTACCCGAAGTAGGACGCATTGATAGTCGTTAGCATCTCTGGTAATGGGGTACATGCCCAGGAAATGCAAGCGCTTAATAACACCTCTGTGAGAGGGAGAGTTGGGTATCCAACCCGCGACCCTATCTTCCATGGTAACTCCTCTGACGCTTTTTTTGCCGTGAGTGTTAGACGGGCACGTTTAAAGCACACAATCGAAGAGAAAAGTGGTGATGCCCACGTCCGCCCGATACGCTGCGCGTCAAAGATAGGAAACGGGCCAGACGATTGGGCAGAGGATTACTGCAGTTGGTGCGGGGATCCTTAATCCACTCCAAAAGCAATGCATAGAGATTTTTTTGCCCTTTTCCGAAGATACCAAGACGGGTTCAATTGAGCTTTGACGTGGGGCGGGGTGAGTGCCCCTCTAAACAGTCCGGAATATAAGGGAGCGTTGGGTATCCAGCCCCGCTCGGGTGACTATGCAGCTGTGAGCTTTTTTGCTGTGAGCGTTAGACATGCGCGTTTAAAAGCACACGATAGAAAACAAAGTGGTGGGGTTGTGCCCACGTCCTCCTAATATGCTGTGTGGCATAGATGGGAAAATGACCAGACAATGAGGAGGACACCGGCGCTTTGGCAGCGCGGGTCCTCAATCCACACCTGGGAAGAGGCGCTAGACTTTTTTCCCTTTTTTTAACTGGCCGAAACGGGTTTATTTGAGCTCTGACGTGGGGCAGTGTGAATACACCTTCGACCGGTCCACAAGATTGCCACAGAAGACGTCTACAATACATAAGTGCCGGCGCTGGGTATCCAGTCTCGCCACCCTCTTTCATCCCACTTTCGTGCGCCAATTTTTTTGGCATGGGAGTTGGAGATCCGGGAAGCGCTCATCCAACATGACTTTCAACCAATACAGAAGTGTTTGGATTGTGCCCCACTCTTCCCATTACACTGTGTGGCAAAGGGGGAAAATGACCAGACAATACGGCGAGACATCCGCAGTTTGGGTGCGGGGTCATCAATCCACTCAAGATTTGCAAGGTTTTTTCCCTTTTCTAAAGATGCCAAGACGGGTTCATTTGAGCTTGAGGTGGGACGGTGTGAACACCTGCAAATGGTCCACAAGAATTGACAGAATATGGAGAGGAAGTTGGGGGTTGTAGATAAGCGCCGGCGTGGGTATCCAACCCCCGTCCCTTCTACCCATCGTTCAACCTTTTTTCTCTCTTTTGCGGGTGTTTCTCTAACCGCACATGTCGGCGGTAGAACAACGTGCAAATTTATCAGGTTTGAAAGGCAAACGGTCGACAAGAATGCCACAGAACATGATAAACCAAGTCATGAATCCAATGGACCGGTGGTTGGATACCCACTCCGGCGGCCTACCCATTTACAACCTCGGCTACCTCTCGAATTTTTTTTCTGCCATTTCGCCGGTGCTTCTCTAACCACACATATTGGCGGCAGAATAAAGTGTCCAAATCCCAATATCAGGTTTGAACGAAAACATTCGTGCGCACGCACCGTCGGCCTCACATATGGACGGGTGCGTATCCAGCGTCGGTCGCATGAACTTTTTTTTTGTTTTAACTTTACTTGTTTTCATTTGGTGTTGAATATGGTGTACACCAAAAGCCTCGGTAACACCAAGGTCCAGCTTCGGAGAGGATCAGGCATGCTGGGAGGAAAGTCGAGGTCCTACATAGGCGCTGGCGTGGGTATCCAACCACCAGTCCATTGAATTCGCATCTTGTAGTGATTGAAACTTTTTTTCTGTCGTCTTCCAGGTATTTTCTCTGAGCGCGCATGTTCGCGGCGGTAACAAACGTGGAACCTGATATCAAGTTTGAGAGGAAAACGTAGCCGCGCAGCATTCGGCCTTGCGAAGCGTCGGGTGCGTATCTGGCGTCGTATATGTGTATTTTTTTTGTTTTACTTCATATTGTTTCGTTGGTATCATATATCACGCGCACCACAACTTAAGGTCCGGCTTAGGAAGTACTCTCCGATGAGTCAGGCGTGATGTGTTTCGCACCACCTGGGACCGTAAAACATACGCAAGATAGTCCAATTTTTTGCCGCGTTTGCTCGCTCTCTCTCTCACGTTGCTCTTGTTGTTCGCTGCTCAACCCGTTTGAGCTGGGGAAACAGTCGACTGCAAAACGCAAATTAAGGCAAACTGGGTGGGAAGAAACATCCATGTTTTCCATCACTGAACCAGACAACTGGGTTGGTGGGTCCCCGCTTTTTTTTGTGCGCGCCCAATCTAGTGCTATTATACTTTTCGCAGCACAAGCCTCCCATGTCTACTGACACCTTCAACTTTGGTTGGGAGAGGGAAGCTGTTCCAATATTCAGATGGAACCATGGGACATATTGGAGCAGGTACATGTGGTTCCCTCACGGCCACAGTCCGGGGAGCTGCTTGTGTATGGGAAAAGAAACCTCTTTTTTTCTGTCGGTTTGGGCAATTATAGCATCCACGGTTGATGACTGCGCAACTTACTCAGGGACTCGCACCGTTTCTCTGGACCCGGTTTTCGCCATGAGAACGCGCGTCGACGACAAACCATGTAATACGACACGAAACGCTGACAAGCTGCAGGAATGTACGAACAAAGAATGGTTATGCAAGATGGGTGAAGCCGTCACGTTGGAGTTGCGAAAGATTCAAGTTGCCTGTATATCAAAATCAAGGAAGTTCAAAGAGAACGGTGTCCAATCCCGTCTGGCGGTTGGTCGTCACCCAGTCGCCAATTATCTTCGGTGAGTGGGTTTTTTTTCCTCGGACTTTTTCGCGTACCGTTCAAGAATTTGAGATTTGAATGGTGTCGCAGAAGAGGCGCACGGCGATAACAGCAATTTCTGGTCTTCGGGTTCAGTTCTTGACCTGCACAGCCGCGGAACGAAAAAGGCGAGTGCGCTTTTTCGCGGCAGACGAGTGCGCCGCCCCATACATATCAATGTCTACTGTATTTATTGGGACAGGGGGAGGGTTTCATGGCTGTGATTGCTCGCACGCAAAAAAAGATGGAATCAACTGGCGGAAAATACACTGTGGTTCTCCTTTGGGAGACCAAACGTGCTGGGTCTCACTTCGTTGTCCCCTCTTGTATAAGCGGCTCAAACGTTGTGACTTAACATGCTGGTGGTAGCGTTTGAATGTTAGGCATCGGGCGGTGGTGTACTGGGTTTGGAGACCGTGCCTCATTGTCAAGGTCCGTTAAATGATATTCATCAGATGTTTGGTGTCTGATGCGCCCATAAGTTGGCGGGCCGACTTATGTTCAGTACCAGCTCAAACTGAGAAGGATATTTTTTTTGCGTATCGTTTTTGGGGAATTTACCGTTGTGGATTGGCAACAGCGTAGCGTATTCTTGCGTGTGAGGAAAGGAAAAAAGTACATCATTCTAAGCAC
The DNA here is from genome assembly GCA_027604605.1 of Borealophlyctis nickersoniae. Taxonomy (NCBI): domain Eukaryota; kingdom Fungi; phylum Chytridiomycota; class Chytridiomycetes; order Rhizophlyctidales; family Borealophlyctidaceae; genus Borealophlyctis; species Borealophlyctis nickersoniae. The sequence continues at coordinate 9,396 of JADGKA010000352.1, forward strand.
CGCATCCCAATTCAGGGTATCCGAAAGCCCGGGCGCCGTAAAAGGGTTTCAAGTGCGCTTGCGTTCGCCATCCCACCTGCCACGCTCAGTTGTAAAAGTGGGGCTTTCGCCGCAATGCTCGATAGCGAATCTTGGAAGGGGGCAAAGAAGAAACCCAAAACTCAATGCGCAAAAAAAAGCTTTCGCTTGTTTTATCGCGTATATTCCTGCAGAAACACGGCATGTTCCTGAGTTTGATTAAGGGCATCATACAGGTTCAAATGCGCATCAGCCTCGCTATTGACAAGCAGAGAGTTCCCGCTACTGCGGAAAGGCGACATGTTCCCTTCCCGCCGTGCGCAAACAAAGTCGTGTCATGGGTCAAGGGCTTTTGCCTCACCTTTGGGGGTCTGGCACGGCAGATTTGGCCAGCGAAAAACATCCGCAACAGCGCCAAAATCGTAATCCAGCGCAAAACAATGACCAGTTGCTTAAACGTACGAACAGGCAACGTTAAAACACAACGCAACGCCGTCATGCCATGGCTTGAACCTTGTGGGCTTGAATAGGTTGAGAATTCCAGGTTTAATGAGGTCACGGAAGACACCCGCTCTAAAACGCGTTTCAGTTCTCACTTCGACTACTTCATCCAATACGGCACTTGGCTTTTTTAGTTTTTTTAGAGTTCGAAGCAGCCTTCGAACGAGAGGCAAAAAAGTAAAAGTAATCCGCATTGATTGGCACAATCTCTTGAACCTGTGATCCAGCCACAAGCTCAACCCACAAGATGTACGCCCGACCCCAGAATGAAGGTCACTGCCACAATTCCGTCAAAGCAAGATCGTTTTCTAGTATTGCCTGAGGAGATACCAAAAAATTCCTTGTCGTCCAGCATTCTCCACACGCTGTGGGTGTCTATGCATTCACCAGAGACCCAAACATTAGAATCCAACCTGTATAACCCTCAGAGGGGCTGGTGCGCAGCAGAAAAGCTGGACGGCGCGCGCGAAGCTTTGCTAGGGGCGAAGTTGCTCTTTGACCAAACACAAGAGCCTTTGACAAGTTGAGTTTATCTGGGCAAGTATGCATGGAAGGCGGGTTGGTTGACCCTCTGGCCGTGTCGCGGTTAGCACGCAGAACGATGCGTAGCGCTGTAGCGGTCAACGCTCTGTTCCAATCACGAAGCTGTTCCCGTCTCTTCTTTTCCATGTTCTACTGCCCAAATAAACGACGTTGTGGGTAGCTATACTGTGTAATGGGGCTGTGTTGTCCACCACTTGATGGGGTTCAAAAACGATCAGGTATCCCCATGAACCGCGCGGCTGAATGAGGCCACAAACGTACTATGGGTATCCTGATTGATACTGCGCGGTCAACGCTCGAAATCGTTCTCTCATCGTGGTTATGGTCTTGTGCTCTTTGCCAAGTTTTTTTTTGCTCCGTGTAGAGGGGACCCTTCCACTTGCGTGGTTTCGTAATAAGAGTTGACAATCACGGCATTGCAATTACGCCTGGCATGCTGCAACCAAAAGTACATTTCGCCGTTTCACTACATGAAAACGTTTCACTACATGAAAATATATTGATTACCCAGTTTGAATTCCTAAAATTTCAATTGAAGGGACGGAAGACGCCCGGTCGTTTCCCGCCCACTCGAAGCCGAGTGATCCTTTTTGCTGTTTCTATTTCCACAAAAATCACAAACGTTGATGTTCGGAGCGTTCATTCGGCACTCAGTGTATACTTTTTGGTATTTGGAAAGAAAAACCGGAAAAAACATTTTGGACATAGCGGGAGCCCTACAAACCTCGACAGCATTTGAAACCCTTCTCGAGGAATTTCGGATACCCAATGATTGCGCCCCTACAAATCTGTCTCATCTGCGCAGTTCTGAACTAGCAGTCGCATGCTCCTCAGAAGAAGCAGCAGGGACAAAGTGCGTCAGCAAGTGAATCCGTTCATTCGTCAGTGAGTACAGTAGGGGAAACCTGCTCGGGGCCAAGGAAGGATCAACCATCGCACAAAATGCAGTCCGCGCGAAGCAGTGCGGTGCTGCAGATGGTGGGAGCAGCGTGACGTATCATGCAAAAGGTGTGGGGTGTAACAGAATAGCCAGCGCTCGAAACATCCTCACATTGTTCCATCATTCGACTTTCCATTGTAAACATTGCCACGAAAACATAGAGGGTGTCAGAAACGTTCAATGGCTCTTAATTCACGAGGAACCCTTTCCCGCAATCTACAATTTCCAAAAAAAGCGCATCGGCACAACCACTCACTCTCCCCCAAACCCTCCGTCTGCTCAAAGCGACCCAATAGGCCCGACCCCTCCAACATCCTCCATCCCCATGTCCTCCTCAGGATCGCCCCCAAACACCACCTGCTCCTCGCACATGTAATACCCATCCGCCGCCTTCGGACCCATCATGGCCGATAGTTCCAGTTGCGCGGGGGTGTGCGTTCCGAAATCGTAGTCTGCGGATACACGAAACCTGAGATAAACAAAATACAACATGGGTAGAACAGGTGCGGTGGTAAACGGCGCGTACCACGAAAGGGGGCGTAAAGTTCTTCAGGGATGGATGTGGTTGTGCCCCGCCATTTGATTTTCATGAGCGTGGCGTGTGGTGTGAAGTTGGCTACGGAAATGGGTTCGGTTGCGTAGGCGGTGAAGGGAGCGCGGATCGCGGCTGTTCGGAAAATGGGGGCATCAGCATAATGCGGGCGGAAATGGAGGAATTTGCGTCCCCGTCGCGCCAGACCGTCGAAAGCACTGATGAGTTACCAGTGAAGGACACTAGGCGTGTCATCTCTTCATCTTTCACGGGTGCGGCCCAGACGACGCGCCCGCGACCGAAAGTGCCTGGTGTCAAATGTTTCAGGACCATTTGCAAAGAAGATCACCATGCGAACACCTGCATCACTCACCGACTCCGCGGAAGGATATTCGGGGTGGAATTGGGTAATGTTCATTCACCAGCTGGGCAAATCAACGTGTAAGATTTGAATTCCTTCGATCTCGCCTGACAAAGCGCGCCCACCTCTCTACAATTTCTCAGAATGTCGCGTGCCTCGTCTAATCGGTCCCCCTCTAGATTCAGCACCATCAATGTTATGTGAATCTGCGCAGTGTTGGATTCATCTAATGAGAATTTGACTCCCTTGAAACAGGTGGGAAGAAGGATCCCAAGAGACAGCCAACCACCCCCCAAATAGCCCCAGTCCTTCGTGATTCGCATTGGGTCAACCAAGTACACGGGATCGTCACCCGCAGCCCCCGAGCGATTCGCATACATCCTCCACATTCGAATCATTCGATTGACGTCAAACCCTCCTCTTTTTCCACTGGAACAAGCGAGTCGCCAAAAGCGCGCACACCGAATGGACGTGTACCTGCTCAGGCTGTATGACCCAATCCACAAGATCTGGCCTCTTCGTCCGCGCTCTGATCCCAAACTCTGCGAACGGTTGCGGGTCCAGACGAAGGGAGAGGAAGTGGGTCGGGCGGCGAGGGTTAGGCTGGCGAGGAAACCTTGAATGCTGCATGTTTGACGGCTCTTCTCAACGGATATATAGGGTGCGTAATAGGGGTATGAACGGGTTTTATAGGGAGATTGAACGCGAGAATTGGCGACATGGCAGAGTCACACTCGGGACACTTTGGGATAAGTTGCGGATACCCTAAATCGGCCTCTTTGTTCGCTCGAAATTTTTTGGATGTGGCCTTTTCACTTCCCATCTTTCCCATCACGTCCCCAAACATCGCATTCACCCACACAAGGATTATATTCAGCTAAGGGCGGTTGGTCCGACAGTAATCCAGAGGGTGTAGGGAGGAATACAAACCAGGTTTGGCTGAAAGTTCGAGGCCGCTCAACCCTGCGCTGCACGCAAACAGGAGCACTTCGCTTTTCGCCCCACCACCTCCAAAACTGCCGGCTACTCACACCTATCCTGTTTATCCATCTGATACAGAACTCAATTTGAACTTCCAATCATAATCTTCCAAATTCCGCTACTTTCTTTCTTTTGGCAGTTCAAGGAGGGGCCCCTTCTTCTTTTTCCGGTTCAAGAAGGGGCCCTCTTTATGAACCGTCAAAAGAAGAAGGTAGCGCATTTTGGAAGAGTATGATTGGAAGTTTCAGTAGAGTTTCGTATCTGATGGATAAACAGGATAGTTCCAACTTCGGCATTTCCTTTACTTGTCCTATTACATCAATGCACACCGTCGTCACTGCGCCGGGCTCTCGCCACAACAATGGATTGTATCAGATGTACATTGTTCTGGCCTGAAGAACCCTCGTTGAATTCTCCTTTAGGTCGTTTGCCATGGTGTAGATTTATTTGTCTGGGAGATCCATACAGATTGGATCACTTCCGTAGTTGGTTAAGTGAGAACTACAGAAAAAAGTGGCAAGGGATTTGCATTGTGCAAGTGTGGTGGCCATTTGATGCGAGACCGACTTTTTGACCCTCTTCCGTTGATTTTTCTGTCTTTTGTTGGATAAGTCATGGATTCTACCCTCAATGCGATCAATCTTATATGGATGTCAGCTGATGATCCGTATGTTCTCATAATATTCTATCTCACCCGTTCGGGTTCTGCTCCAGCGCAGTGCACTACATCCGCCATTACGTCACAGACAGTCAGCCGTTCATTTTCATTGTGATTTTGTCCATATGGAGATGGACCAAATTGGCTATCAACCTGTTTGTTTCCGCGATGGGTTTGGAAGGACGGAAGGTTGTCACGGGACAGTGTCTGATATCCTTCAACTTCACTTTTTGGTTTGGCGCACCGCTGGTGTTGAGGTTCCGCGAACATGGTTAGGCATGACCCGGTGGGTCGGGTTGACATCTGGCTTTGGAAGCTCTTCTGGCTGACAGAGGCATATACATGTAGGTACTTTGGGATATTTAGAGACACGGACGCATCGCGGCATCTACCACATTGATGTGCAATGCACTTTGTCTATTTATCATTAATCGTGCTGCTCCATCCGTCGCTGTCTGCTTCTCTGTGTATGTCGGTGGTCTTGCTCTACGTCTAACATTCACTTCTGATCTTTTGATGCGAACGCATCTCCACGCATTACGACCAACTTTGGGTGTGCTCGAAAGCCGCGTTCGACGCGGAACGACCGGTTTCTTCGCTGAGTGTGGTTAACGTAACTTTGTCTGTCCGGCAACAAATGTTACCACCTTCGCGTTTTTGGAGTTCGGGCGTATAAACAACTGCGAGAACGCACACAATTGCGACGATCCAAAGAAGCTATGCCACTGCTATAGACCTCCTTTGCGGGCAGAACAGAATCTGAAAAATTTATGTCCTCCTTTCACAAAGGGGATGGGACGATGTCATATGTGCCGCGTCGCTGGGGTTCCCAGAAATCCAACGGTAACAATTGTTACCCCTGAACAGGGCAGGCCGTGGAGAAACACAGGTAGCGTGCAAAATAAAGCCGGTCATTAACCCTTTGCCCGTCCAGGGTAACATTTGTTACCCATGAACGGGGGGGAACGAACGTAGCGTGCAAAATACAGCCGGTGCGTTAACACTTTTACCTGTGCAGGGTAACAAATGTTACCCTTTACCTGCCGAGGGTAACAATTGTTACCCATGAAATGGGGAGGGGAACCAACGTAGCGTGCAAAATAAAGGCGGTGCGTTAACGCTCTTTGGTACAATTGTTACCCTTTACCTACCCAGGGTAACAATTGTTACCCGCGAACCCAACAGAAGCCAACGTGGCATGCAAAATACAGCGGATGCATTAACGCTTTTACCTCTGCAGGGTAACAATTGTAACACTTGTTACCCGCAAACCCGACGGCCAACGTGGCATGCAAAATAAGGGCGGTGCATTAACGCGGGCAGGGTAACAATTGTTACCCTTTACCTGCCCAGGGTAACAATTGTTACCCACAAATCCGACAGCGACGTGGCCTGCAAAATGAAGCCGCTGCATTAACGCAGGCAAGGAAACAATTAAACAATTATTACCCGTGAATCCGGCAGAAATCAACGTGCCATGCAAATAAAGCCGGTGCATCAACACTTACCTGTGCAGGGTAACAATAGGTACCCGCGAACGCTGGCCATGGGCAAACCCACGTGATATAGCTGGTGCGTAACCCTGTACTTGTCAAGGGTAACAATAGTGACCCGCAAACACAGGCCGTGGGGAGACCAAGGCGGCGTGCAAAATAAAGCCCGTGCATAATCCTTTTACCTGTGCAGAGTCAATAGTCCCCCGTGAACCGGACACGCCGTGGGGAAACCAACGCGGCGTGCAAAATAAATCCGGTGCGAATTCCGTCCGTCCCCAAAAATGCAAGCCTTCCTTGGGTTTCTTTTGCGTCCGCTCCCGAGGTACTTTTGTATGTGGGGTGACTGTTTCTGCGTTGGCCGGGATGGAACGACAGAGTCTGCAAGTCACGCGTTGTTGGGGGCTGTCGCAAAAACTAACGGCAGCGGGACGTTTGACTTTCATGCGATTGTGGTAAGCATCATTAACGTGTCATGATGATTATTCGATGTGAAGTGGCAGCTGCGCAGCTGACCCCACGACCACGGTATCCAGATGGGAAGAACCTTGAACTTGATAGAATCGTCTTCACTTCCTTCATACCACGCATTAAGATACCAAGGAACAAAAGGGGGCCGGGATGCATTAGTACAGTTGGTAGGAAGCGTGGGTTTTATGGAGACCGATGGAGGGTCGCATGGAAACACGGTTGGGGTTGCTAATTTCAGATTTCCAATGCAACCTGCGGAGAAGACTACCGATGAAAGGAGTTCTCAATTTCCCGGCAATTCACAATTTGCCATAAATTCATTTGTTTATTAACGTGCAACAGCGCCCCGCCACTGCGTCGTTCCCCAATCCTCATCGAGAAAATCGAGCGTGGTCCACAATTTCCCTACTCTCCCGCCGCACCGTTTTGAAATACTTCTCCATCGCTCGTTTAACTTTAGTCCCTTCTCCCCCGGTTGCTATGATTTGATCGATTAGCGTGTACGGCATCCACCGTGTGGACATTTTGGGTAGTGTCGTCCAAACCAAATTCGTTTGCTGGAGACAACAAGGGGTGAAATGAGGACAGAGCATTGCTTTAAAAGCATCATAAATCATTGTCTTGTTACCCTCTCGATGTACTCCACTGCGAACTGAGCAGCGTCTTTCACCAGACCGTATTTGAGGTATGTTCGTATCAAATCTTCGGGATGATGTTTCTGGGGTCAACCAAGAGGTCAGAGCGTGAACACATCCATAAAATCTTCCGAGCCGCCAAAACGTACCCGATAAAAGCTAATCAGCCAGACCGGCACCCCTGCATCTCGGTTCAAGCTCAGCATCTTCTCCATCACCACCCTATGATACGCATAGCCGGTGGCTTTTGTGTCATGTAAATCCAGCCATTTCTGTAGCAGTCGCCACGCACGGTCTGATTCGGAGCCTTCCCAGCTTGCAGGCGGGTCGTTCTTGACGAGGGAATCGCGGTCGGTAATGGGTCTGTGTAAATAATAGAATAAGAATGTCAACGGTCAACCCCAACAATAAAAGAAGAAAGGCCAGAGGGATCTTACAGCCCATCAGCATCTGCTCTGGTGAACATGACACATTTCTCGGTGAATCTCTCAAAGACCTGCCCCAGATCCATTCCGAATGTGGCACCGAGGCTTAACGCATAATCGTACATGCCGGCCTGAGCGCTCAAAGAAACGGCACTCCGTGGATCCAGTAGGCCATCGCCGGACGTTTCCGAAAAGCGGTTGATGAGCTCTAGCTTGCTGAGTGCGAGGAGGTATTCCTTACGCAGGTCTGCTGTTTCGCGAATGGTGACAATCGGTGCTGGCGTGGCCGACTCTCCTGGATGCATGAACCTGGAATCAGCTCGCCATTTATATGACACATTATCACCAATAGCTATATACCGGCAGTGTCAATATCCTGGGACTCATCAATCCTTCGTCTCTTTTTCCCCTGGAGAAAAACATTAGTTTTGGACGCATGCTTTGCGGTTCACTGCATGGACGTACTCTCTCACTGTCCCATCCAGCTACGGTCTTATCTTCTTCCGCCACAATCCACCGGTATTCCTGATCTACCAAATCCAATGCGTTGATAGCAGCAAGGTATGACCGAGCCTGTTCGCTCAATATTTGCTGTACGGAAACAAGATTGCCACCCAATGTCAAGCCATTTAAACGCCTTGCGTATTGATACATTGCCATGGCAGCTTGTGAAAATGAAAGAGGAGGACATTCATATATGATATATCAGTCAGGCTGTCCCATCAGAAAGCATGCACCAGCAAAGGACACGACACTCACCACTCCTGTAATCCCCTTTGAAAACGTGATAGCCATACAGCACGGTATAATAGTTCGGTCCCGGTTTCCCCGGGACGTGCACGGCGTCAGCGCGGGCCTTAAACTGCAAAGTCCGTTCCACCTCGTGCTGCATTCCAACAAACGGATAGTTGGAACATATCAGATCGATCCTGCCATGCTCAGCTGCGACGGTTACAAAATGACGCAAGCAATCGAAGCGTCTGTGGGAGGGAGGTCAGCCAAGGGCTCGACATGGAAATGGGAAAAAAGTGACAATGTCTCACGTCGGTTCATCTGGATTCCCAATCATTGCCTCGTACGCCTCGTCGAATGCGAGCATTTCCAGAGAAGCGGTGAATAGATGCCGATATAGCGTTTTCACAGCTTCTTGATTGCTTTCATTCTGGAGATAAAATGAGTCGGTAAGAAGGCGAAACATGAATCTAACCACCACCAGTCTATAGCACGGACCTGTTCAGTCGTGAATCTCTTCAACGCCAAACGTGCAAATACCGCCACCATATCCCAGATGTGCTTGTCATGAAACATTTGCATTACATGACGGAAATATGCACCTGCACCACCGGTGTATATGTGAGGGGGGAGGACGTTTGCCAAATCACTGTGTTGTGACTCGAGGTTTCCTACGAGCACTTGAGGTGTGACATATTGGAATGAGAAATGAGGCCATAAGTTTCACGGCAGGAATGTTGAGATACTCACTCAATCCGGCTGCGGCAGACTCGAAATGCTCCCTTGCCCTGCGCCATTCGCCCCTCTCAATCTCAACACATGCCCTCAAATAACGAGACGCTGCACTGTGTGGGACGGTAACTAATACCCCTTCCGCGGCATCCCAATGCCGATATACCATCAACTTCTGAGCAAGTAGTACAATCTCCGGCGTTGGCAGCACTGCAGTAACTCCCTTTAGAGTCAACCCGAGCTTGGAGATAAACTGCGCTGGTGCCATCCGCAGCAGCATTTGTAAGGGATGCTGGTTGAAGTCGAATTCAAGAAGGTAATGCTGGCGGAGCAAATGTAGTGCCAAAGTATCTGCACCCAATTCGTCACGACCAGCCGCAGCATCAGAAGGGCCAAGTCGAAGTGTAGACATTCGATTGGTAACATCCCCTCCTTCCCGCCCATCTGGGCCGGACGCGCTAACTCTCCGCTCGCACAGCCATGCCAGGAGCCGGCATCCATGATATGTAACAAAACACTCGGCGATGAAAGAATTGTCAGGTCGGATGTTTTCATCACCCACCACGCCGGTTGCACAGACAATAAGCATCAACAGGTCCCTCGCCAACGCATGCCGAGCTGCGGCAATCTGTCCGGTGGCCGCCGCTACCAAGGCATTGCTGAAACCACTTGCATTCGTTCCCTGCGCTCCACTTCCAGCCGCAGGGGAACCCCCACCGTTCCGAACCAGCTCCAACAGGGTGCCATAAACTTCTTTTACACCGTTGATCCCCCTCAACATGTCAACAAATCGGTCTGCGAACCTCGGATTTTCGGCGGCATTGAAGAAATTTTCCTGGGTTTCAACGGCCAAATGGACCAAACTCGACATCGGATTTGGTAATTGCGCCACCACATCATCTTCAAAAGCGCCAATCGCGTCAGTGCCAAAAGTATCACGTATGAGCTCGATGGCACGCCACAGTAAGTTCAGTCTGGTACGCAAGCTGCGATCGGCGATTGCTGGATGGTTGGGGGCTACTAGCGCTTCGGGAAGGGTGAGGAAAGCGGTCGGGTCCAGAGTACCGGCCCCAATGCATCCCACCACTTCGGACGAGTCTGCTTCACGAACCACAGATATTCCCGCCCGCTTTACCACACTGACTGTTCCGGACCGACGGCTGTGGTAGAGATAGCATGGGGCTGAAGCATCTTCGTGAAGCTTCATGCAGTTCCTGAACAGTTCTGCCCACTCCTGGCGCAGCGCTATGTTGTACTGGCTGAGGAATGCCGCTTGGTCTTCCGCATTTGATTCACCCCAAGGAACATCCCGCCGCCAACTCGATCCAACCACCTTCGCGGCCCGGCGTCGAAGTCGGTCCCATGTGGACGATGGATCTCTAACAGGAGGTGATATTCCCTCCATTTGCTTGGAATCTTCGTAGCTATCCAGAGCTAGCTTGATAGTCCGCATCGAGAAGCGTCCGGGAGCAAAAATATGATCCAGGAACACTTCCTGAACACTGCGACTCTTCAGCTTATGCTCCAAGTTTGGAATGTCGAGAATTTCCCGACCCCGCGAGACGACAGTCATCCACCGATCACCCAAAGCACCAACCCCTGACGGAGATACCCCTTCCTCGTTGGGCAAAACGAGTCCAGTATACCGAATGATAGTTTCTCGCGATCGATCCCGATCCCATAAAGTCCAAAGAACCCACTGAGTGCCTTGCTCTTCATCCGTTTCATCCTCGTCTTCATCATCTTCCGCCATCGGCATCTCTGCATCAGCCGCGTGCGCCGCACCCTTCGCAACCGCAAAATCCACTAGTATTTCATCTGACCCCACCCCAGACGAGGATCCTGGTGCCGGACAAGGCTTATGAGATAGTTGCGACCACTCTGTAACCTGTCCACTCTCACTGAGTGCTCCGCTGTACACCACAAACGAGGGCCGCTCAACCCCATCGACCGGCGAAATGTACACCGCCACTTTGAAGAAGACTTTATACCCTTCACTCGTCTTAATCGCATACTCGTCAAAGACGTGAAGATAACGCCTTGGGATCGAGGACAAAAGCGGCAAATTGGTGCCCCCTGGAGTCATAGGAACACCTTCCCGTTTCCGTGGTTTACCGATTACGGACACGGACTTCACGCAAGTTTTCGCAACCAAATTCCATATTCTCAAACGGCGATCTCGAGTGAGCGTAAACACAAACAATTTTGCCCCAAGTGCAAGAGAGGTCATTGAAACGGCCTGCTGGCCTGAATCGTCTTCCGACGCGCTACGCATTGGAGTGCCAAACATCCTGTCTTTGAGATTTTTGAACGGCGTAGTGCTGAAGATACTGGCATTCGTCATGTCTTCCTGGGAGAACCCTGCTCGACGATGATACTTGGTTAAAGGGAGCAACATCAATTTTCATTAACAAGATGGATGCTTCTCACCACCGCCTTCGTCATCTAGCTCCATTCCAGCATCTGCTTCATCCTCGTACGGCGCAGGGCATTTCAAAGTGGTGAGTGTACCATCATTCCACGCGACGGCAACAGTATCATAATCGACGCTCTGAGCCATCACCGCCCTTCTTCCGGGTGTAACGGTCAATTGATATCCCGAAGCATATAATCTAGGTCGCTTGGACTCATGAAAGAAGTATGGAGCTGGGAAAACAAGCTGATAGAAAGTGGCTTCAGTTGTGACCAGCATAACGTGCAGCGAGAGTTCTTCTGTTTGAAAGAGGAAGGGGCTAGGCAGAGCCGGATGCGGCAACGCCAATTGGACGGGAGCTTCAGCTCCTTCTATCGTGGCAACAGCGCTCAAGTTGATGCCTGCCTGTTGTAATAGGTGACACGAATCACGGTGGGAAGGGTAAGTGTCAAACTGCATATACTCCCAGTTAAGGCAGACTGAAGTTACCAGCTCATTATCCGTTTGGTCGGCACATGACGAGACAAACATTCTGCGAAGCTCCAGAATTCTTCTACCCCTCAGCAGCCTCCATACAACGAAAGATCTTGGAGTGGAGGCGAGTTCAAACATTCCGGCGAGAGGGGGCATTGTGTCCGGCACGTTCGGTTGCAGCTGGTGTTCTTCCGCCGCGTCCACCGGCAGTGGCAACACATCCGGCAAGGGGGGTTCATGGTCGTCTGTGTGCAGCGGAGTCTCGATGTACCACTGCATGATGATGGGGATGGGATTCTTGACGAAGTTGGGGTCAGTGTTGGACCGCCCTACGCAGTCTTGCTGAGTCGGATAGCAACTGAGCGTCGAGTCCAGACGTCCGGACGGGAAGCCACTCCGACCTCCCTCTGCAGCTCTGCTCTGATCTCGCTCGAAAACCAGAAATCACCCAACGAAATGCAAACCAGAAGCAGATCAAAAACCGGGCCACTATCGCCCGACGAACAGCCTCCAGTACCCCTCCCAGATACAACTCCCGAAGTATCGTCAATACCAGTAGGAGAAGCAGATATAAGCCCCCTGTCGATACCCACCATCCCGCTTGACCACATCCCTGAGGGTCCATGCACTACCTCTTGGACCCACCATGCGGACGTGCCAGAGGAATGCAAAAACAGGGTGGAAGTTTGTTTGGGCGTGGATGAGGCCGGGCGAGGGCCTGTACTGGGTACGCTTCAAAATATGTGACCGAGATCCAAGGACATCCTATTGAAATATACCGCTCGGCAGGTCCGATGGTGTACGCAGTCAGCTACGTTCCCGTATCGCGTAAACAGGATCTTGGTGAAGTAGGTTTTGCAGGTAAGGTCGCCTATGCCCCCCCTTGTTCTCAGCTTGGACCGTGTTTTGTTACATCCTTTGTACATCATCAGACTCGAAGCAACTAAAGGAACACGACCGGGACACGCTATTCGACGCATTGAGAACAAAGGCAGATTGGATTGGATGGGCGGTGCATTGCTGCAGTCCTCAGGATATTTCAGAATGCATGCTAAGAAGGTTGGGCTCGATTAGTCCAACTGCGCTTACCCCGTGTGCGGAGTTCTCTTAACCTCATCCTTTTAGGGTGAAATACAACTTGAACCAACTCGCCCATGAAACAACGATTCAATTGATCCGCCAGACTATTGCGAGAGGTGTAATGGTTACTGAGGTACCACTCATCATTCGCCATGTTGGTGCGGCATGCATTCCTCATATCCGGTATCTGCGTTAGGTGTTTGTAGACACCGTAGGCCCGCCCGACTCATACCAAAAGAAGCTAGAGTCAGTATTCCCTGCTATCAAGTTCAAAGTTGCCAAAAAGGCAGACAGTTTGTACCCTATCGTCAGTGCCGCCAGTATATGTGCAAAGGTACGGTGTGCCTCATTCGGTGTTCACTCGCTCACTTAGGGCGGGATTAATGTATGTCCTCCAGGTGACAAGAGATTCGATTCTCCGAAATTGGACGTTTGTTGAGAATGGGATTGATGGAATCGTGTCCAAGGATTTTGGATCTGGGTATCCGTCAGGTAAATACCGTGGCTCTCCGACTCAAATCCACTTTCAGAAAATCAGCGCAAAACGTTAACATCATCAACGTGCCACCACTTCAGATCCAAACACCGTGCGATGGATGTCAGAGAACATGGACCCCGTATTCGGCTATCCCCGAGTCATGCGGTTCAGCTGGTCAACATGCGCAAACGCGGTGGATGAAAAGGGGGTTAAAGTCACATGGTGAGTCCAAGTGGCTTCTCATGACCATGTTCAGATGCTGATTCTATCGATGTTGGTTTCTACTCTTTCCCTCAGGCCAGATGATGAGGAAGAAGAGCAAGTAAAATACGGAGCTGATATACGCGGGTTTTTCAAAGGAGCGGACAAACCCAAGGAAGTGGAGAGGGATGTGATGTTTACAGGGATGGGGTTGAAGCGTGTGTCAACCTTTTTGAATACTTGAACATTATTTTAAGACAGTATTGGTTTTAATTTATGTGATCTGGAAGACCGTGCTGACGGTATCAACGGGCCAACAACAAGAGCAGAGACTTTAAAGGCCGCTTTGCTCTGGCACATCGGGCAGTGCCCCTCGTTCCGTGAGCCACACCTCCACATTGAGTACTCATGAGTGCCGCTCAAACAATTATTCCCAAATAAAATAAAGCATATCCCAACCAATTGAGGAAATGAGAATGAGCGGCCCGAAGTGCGAACAATGATGGGTATCCATAATCCTCTTCACGATTTCTCAACAATTCACTTGCGTGAAACCCCCTTAAAAAATATCCTGCGTGCTTGTACTTGCGCTTCATTTACAACACTGAGACGAAGGATGTCATTTCTTTTCCACGTCCCCAGAAACGCGCCGAAGGCGGGGCGGATTGCGCACTCGTGACACTGTTCCTCCGCACTGCCTACCGACACTGACATAACATGAGACAAGTTTCCCCATACTTACACCGGATCCCGCCCCACCCTACAAATTAACATGGCAGAGGGATCGTTTCTATCTCCCGATTGATTTTCATTCTACTCCACTCATCAAAAAAACGGTCCTTCATATCGTACTATCACCAAACCACCAACAAAACTTCTCTCCTCAAATGCACTCCCTCCCCCTCCTCCTCCT
>JADGKA010000353.1:0-23854 GCA_027604605.1 Borealophlyctis nickersoniae
GACGGTGGCTTGTGGGCTATATATCACGTGACCATATCTGTCCCACCGTCTGCGCAGACGACTGATGCAGATGCTCTTAGAATGGTTAGAGTAGCGCCGCGTAATCTAGCCTCGTTAGGATAGATGGCGGATTAGCTAAGAGTCATGTGACTCAGGAGAGAGCGTTTCAGGTGGAAGAAAAACTGTATGAGTAGGAGGGTCGGAGGATTATATTACAATCGGATAATACATCACTGGTATTTCCCCATAACCTTCTACAGTAACCTCATAACCGTTTCTGCCTGTTTTGTCTTCTGTTTTCCACTCCGCGTTTGAAATCAAGTAAAACGTTTCTGACTCCGCGGTTTCTGACTCTGCGCTTCCTCACATCCGTTGCGACGTCGTCCTCAATCCCGTCGTTGACTCCGCCTTCGCTCGTCGACTCCACCGTTGAGTCCGGCTTTGGCGTTCGACACCGCCTTCGACTCCGACGTCACCCTCCCCCTCTGCGCTTCTGTGCCGCCATTGCTACAGGATTGTACATGTCGTGGAAGGAGTGAGTGTCAATGGCAGGATTTCGCGAATCGGTGCTTGTACAGTATTTAAAGAGGGGACAAGGAGGAGAACACTTGTAAGAAGAAACAGAAAATACTGTTACATGCTTGACTTGAACCTCACAAAAGCACAATGAGAAGGGTATTGAAGCGTTAACTCTTTTGTGGGCGCAACAACTGAAAGTGCAACGATGGAGATGCCTTTTGATGGCCATTTAGCTCAAGTTGAAACCGCGAAGGTAGACAAGCAGAGCCGTTCACTGCACGCGCAGTCCGCGCACGGTACATTGGATACTCCCGGCAGCTGAAAAAAATACACAAGGCTTCTCTTTCGTATTTGAAACATGGAGCAAATAACTCTCCAATCTCCGCAGCGTTTTCTCATGGCATTCACTGATTTTTTGGAAGACATTGAGAAGACGGCGCACAAAAACGACGTGCTGAGGAATCAAAATTGAAACACAAAAGCGATCATCGGAGCAGTGGAAGTTCCTCCCACCATTTAGACTGGGGAAACGCAAACAAGGGGAAAAAAATGCCATGGAATCAGGAGACCAACCGACCAACCGCCAGGAAGTTCAAAAACCTGTTGATTTTTTTGGACTCGATTCTTGGGAAATCCCATCCCGAAATGGACCGGGAAAAGGTACAACAGGTGGGCTGGCGCAATAAAAATCAAAAGACTCGTAACTCCAACCGGGCGCATAAGCAAGCTTCTTGCATTTTCGGTTCTGGTGAAGGTGACGATAGTGACGCCGAGATATGCGATGAGTGCATGGCTGTGTGGGCATCCCTACGACAGACATGACAGAAGCATAACCATGGCGCACACCACCCCGGTCGCAAAACAAAGATGTGAAAAAAACCACGCCATAGCAATAATCAAAAACATTTCTCTGAAAAAACCCCCACAAGCTCGCCACCCAATACCTTCCGCAATCCCGCAACTTCATTTCATGAGACCCATCAATTCCATGATCCGTCCCTCTGCCCCCTTTCCTTTTTTCCTCCCCAGATGGGGTGCGCACAGTACCTCACTGGTAATACCCAGCAGCACTCGCCCGCTCCGTAAAATCAATCAACCGTTTCACGCCCAGCATCCATCGTCCCGTAGCGTCGAATCGGGTTGTTAACAGCTCGACTTGGATCTTTTGGGCTGTTGTAAAGTCGCGGGCGTCAAGTGCTGCGAGAATCGATTTGTAGTTAGTAACGGTAAAAATGATCAACAGGCCAAGTAGTTCCCTACCTTTGACAAGTTCACTCATCCGCTCCAAAATATCCTGCGGGATTTCTTCGGCGTTCATTTGGTCAAACATAATGTTCATCTTCTTTTCGGCGTCGTCAAAGATTTTCTTTTGTTGCGGCTGTGCAGATATTTCCCTCAGCAACTGCATCTCCACAGCAGAACCAAATAGTACGTCTTTACCTGCGTCGACAAGCTCCGAATAATGTTCAAATGCTTTAGCAAACTCTCGTACAGCGGCTTCTGCGCTGCCGGAATGTGCGACCTGTCACCGGGAGCTGAACGAGGAAGGGTGCAAGTATTCAATACCTTGATGCACAATAACAGAACTCACACCAAAATACTTACGATACTTTGGCCCGCCCACAGGCGGACTAGAAGCTGCGGCTCCAACCCCAGGTGCCGGAGTTCGACTAGGCGGTGGCGACACCACCCCACCAACGTTCTGCGCCGCAACCGGCGGTGTACTAGCAGGTCGTCCCATCCCTGGCATCCCGGCTCCCGCACCCACCAGCGAACTCGAGCGCCGCTGCGAAATATCAGGGCCCATTGGCGGAGGTGCCTGCTGTTGTTGTTGCTGGGGATATCCGCTAAAACCGGCGTTAGGGTAGCCCTGTTGTCCTCCAGCTGCACCGGGGTACTGCTGCTGCTGCGGATACCCGGACCCAGATTGGTGATCAAACCCTTGCTGCCCTTGCGAACCGAAATTTTGCTGCTGAGCTTGTTGGGCGAACCCTTGTGTTGGCGGCGGCGGAACAGGCGCGCTCTGTTGGCCTCCAAATCCAGTCGTTGGAGGCGGACCGACCGGCGGGAACCCTGGCGTTCGTCGCCCAGGAGCTGGAGAGGGCGCCGGAGACGCTTGACGCGCAAACGGAGTAGGCGTGTAGCCTCCCGTTGGTGGCGGAGGCGGTAAAGCAGAGGTCTGTTGTTGCTGCCATCCTGCGCTGGCTGGCGCTGCAGCAGAGGGTGTAGCGTTCGGGAACGGAGATGTGGGAGGCGGAGGTTTGGGCAAATGACGTTGGGCCGACTGAACTACTGGAGCGTCGCCATAGCCACCCAAATTAGCTGCACAACAATCAGCACGATGTAGAAAACGCAAATGGACGCAGAACAAACAACTCACAAGCATTCATCTTGGAAGTAGGCGGAGGACCGATATCCCCTGCTCCACCCATTGGCGGTGGGGGAATTCCACCTGTAGTCTGCCCGGGGAACCCACCAAACGACGCCGTATTAGCAGCAGGAGGTGGTCCAAAGTTGAACCCACCCGCAGCAGGGGCGCCAGGATATGCCGGTGTCGCCGGCGGGTTAGAAAAAGCGGGAGTAGCAGGCGGTTGTTGCCCTGGATAGTATCCATTCCCAAAGGCACCTGCGTATTGGCCAGTCGCTGCCGCAGGTGGATACGATGTTGGCTGCGCTTGCTGTTGCGGCTGGTATCCAGAGTAATATCCTCCGGTCTGTCCAGGGTACCCGGCCTGCGCACCCTGCGGATAATACTGCGGCTGGGTTTGTTGTTGCTGCACGGGAACAGCCTCCACCAGGGCAGCAGCTTCGTACGGGAAGGCAGGTTGCTGGCTGACACTCCTTTTCAAGCCGCCACTTCTAAACGCCCTATCCTTCAGTACTGCTACGTCGTCCTCGTGCCCATCACCACTTTGAGCCGACCGGAACCCTTCCGGCACAAGTTCTAAAATGCTCCATGCAAAGTCCACCCGACCTTGAGCTGCGACAGCCTGAGCGTACTCTGCATAGCGGGCATACAAACTTTCCAGCTTGAGGTTCCCGCTTGCAGCACCCGCCGCATCGGAGTCAACAAATCCAATAGCCTTCCGGAAAATGGTGACCTTCTCAATCAAACTCTGCAATGCCAGCAAATGTGATGCATAGGCGGACACCGAGGCCCGATCCTTCGCACCTGCTCCCGCCAAAAGCTTCCCTTCTTCCTCCTCCTCGCGCCGCGTCCACAAGGAAACAATCTTCGCCAAATCTCCAGCACCAAGGTAACACAAGGCGGCCGCAAACTTTTTGGCTTCCGTCGTGTCCGCCTTGCCACCGGCACCCGCCACCTTTTCCAGCCGCCGGCCCAAAATTCCAAACAGCTCTCCCACATTCTCCGGCTTGCCGTATGTGCAAATCAAGGCCAATATATCCTTCCATCCACCGTCTTTGCCGTCCAATGCCGCATTGTGAACAATGTCCAGCAGATCCCCGTCAATGACAGATTTAAGGACCCGGGCGTAGCTCTTTTGAGTTCTCGTGCGTTTAAAGTATTCGCTTTGGGCACGTGCAAGGAGTTCCGGCCCGCCAGATACACCAATCATCAAAGCATCCGAAAGGCGGTTTGCGCCGAGCGCCACGTCGAGAGCGGTTTCAAAGTCGCCAAGGATGAGACAGCGGGTAAGAAGGGTGTCAACGTCTGCCTCTTCGCCTCTTGTGGTTGTTGGGTAGAGCGAGAATGGGTCGTTGGCGACTGTGGGAATCGATTGTTGTTCGCCCGAAACAGGGAACGCGTCCAAATCGCTTCCATCCGCTGCAAACAACCCCGTAAGGCCATTGGGCTTATCTTGTCCGCCAATCCCATCCACAGTCGGCGCTGTCTTCTCATCCTTTTTAGTGTCATCCACTTTGTGCGCCGTAACCTTCAATTTCTGCAGCAATCCCGCCAACCGGTCTTGCCCAACATTGTCCTTGCTAAACCCAAGATACCGCACAATCTTCTCCCGTGCGTCCGGTTCCAACAAAACCTTCAAAAACCGCCACATTTCCCGATCTTGATCCGTCACCGCATCCCCTTCATCCTGTGCTGCGGCCCGCTTCTCGCAAAAGTCCATGTACGCTTCAACGCGGCCATCAGCGATCGCATGCTCAAGCTCGTCGATGCGGGAGGCCAGGTGTGGAGAGGTAGGAATTGTGCGGACAAACACCGCGCGTTTGCTTTGAGCGTCAAAAGTGACTAGTTTGCCGCCGAAACCCCACGCTACACCTACGGGACGCTTGAGCCACTTTGGAGGAGTGGTCAGAACAAACTGGGACGAGGAGGAGGCATGTTGATATTGGTTTTGGTATGCGATGTTTGCAAACGGGTCGTTCGGATCGGGTGCGGGCATGGCGATGGGTTCTTCATCCGGTTCCTCGGGTGTCCCCGCCGCTTGCAATGAGTGCACAGATACCTTTCCGTCAAAACTGGCGACTGTGACAAGGTCAGGGTTGCGCGGGCACCACTGCACGTCGAATGCCCAGTTGCTGCTATGTGACAGCTCGCCGATAACCTTTCCACTGGTCGTGTTCCAAGCCAGAGTGGAATTGTCCTTTCCGCACGATAACAGCAGGTCTGAATCTCTTGAGCACCAAGCAACAGACAGAACACCTTTTTGGTGACCTTCAAGGACCTACTCAACCCAGATTAACCCCACTCTCGTTCACAAGACAAACAACGGTAATGATCATACCTTTTCAGGAGCCCTTGCATTCCGCAAATCCCAAATGAACAGTACCGGATTATGATCATCATCGGAAGCAGTAACCACTTGGGTTGGCTATAAGATATTTTCCCATTGGTATACCGGGCCAGACGAAAAACCTCTGCAACGAGGACAATTAATCTTCCTACTCACCAACTCCGGATTCCATGCTACGCCCATAATCGGCTTCCGTCCCCCAGGATGTGCTAGCTGGATGATTTCTCTCCGGTTTCGCAAATCCCACACAACTGTGTATCCGTTGTTACTTCCAGTGGCCAAAATGTGGGCCACGACACGGTTCCATGACAAGGCCGTTACATCTTCCAGTTTGGCCGAGCGAGCACCGGGTGAGTATGGTTTCGTGGGGTTGTTGAGGTCCCAAATAAAAATCTAATTACGGGAGTCCTTCTGGGTTAGTCGACCATATGTGGGAGAAATCAGCGACAAACGCGTCCGTGATGCACCTCTCCGTCAGTGGCCCCTGACGCTAGCAGGTTGGATTGCAATGGGTTGAAATCCAAACCGCGAACTTGCCCGGTGTGGGTACTTTGTCTCATCAGCAAAGCTTTTTGTCCTTCACCGTCAATGATGCCTTTTGGATTCCACAAGTCCAATTCGCCATTCTCCATTCCTCCTGCAACAATTCCGTACGGTTTTGATGGATCGGGAAGAGACCCCCAAGCAATTCGGTTAAATCTGAACATGGGGTAAGTTTGTTATGAGTAACTGACCTGACACAGCCTCGCCTGCGCGAAGTGCGCAAAACGTACAAAGAAGGGCAGAGATTTACCTGGCATTTGCATTGGCGACACCCATTCGCCGCAATTGTCTGGCACTTTTCCCTGAATCGCTCAAGTTCAAATCCAGAATTTCCAGCTCGGTGGTGGTACTAAACGACGCGTCCAAGGCGCCCGCCACCGTTCCCACCGCCAAAAGAGGAGGATGCTGCCCTGGCGACCAGGCTACCGTCGCCGTTCTATCAATGTGTCGGATGCGCATGACTGTAATTTGAAAGAAATAGGGAGAAGATGAAGGTGTTCAGTCTCATGAGTCTGCTAAGATCAGTTCGACGAGTGTTCCCGCCTCGCCCATATCGCTCCCGTTTTTTCTCGCTGCAATCATGGATTATCCCCATCCAAGCACGCCAACCAAACCGTCAACGTTCTCCTGATCAATGACAGTCCATCTTGTAGAGCCGAAGCCCGCCAACATTCCCACGGAAACTCCTTCACGCACTTTATGACTAGAGTAGAAGATGCACACTGGTGATATCGCTAATTGGGGATGGTGGGAAGACACTTGTGACCGGCAGCGAGAAAGTTAGAAAGTTCCCTTTCCGGGTCGTGTTTAACGGTGGTTATGGTTGCAGACTCGGGAGACAGCTGGCGCAAACGACTGGGAGTCCGATGAAGGGCGTGTTCGCAGTGTTTTTGTCGGGTGTTCTGTTTGAGAGTTGTGGGGGTGTTGCGTATTATCCTCAACACTTTTCTAGTGTGTCACGTCGTTCCGTCCCTTCCTTTTTCCCCAATGCAGCTGTGGGAAGGAGACAAGATGGGATTGGACTCGCCCTTTGGTCCACGGTCCTTGATGGCCAACCAAACGATCCACAATATGCGCCACCTTCACATCACGTGACTCCAACCCATTGAGATGGAATGGCTCCTTTTGATTGGACGCGAGAGAACCTAAGTACATAGAGTCCATGGAGCACTTGAAATGGAATGCAAGTAGAAACAACCCCATCCCTGTGACTGTTGAGGACAAGGTACGTGGAGGAAAGGAAAGCATAACTGGGCAAAGTCTCAAAACAACCAGGGTGTAGCGCCCTGCTTTCTTTGGCCTCGCTGTCCTCTCGAGTTTCGCAACACATCTTGTCCTTCACTGCCAAAAAGAGCAGAAGCACATAGCGTAGTCTATAACACTGCAGCACCGGTCAGCACTTCCTAACTCTAATTCCGAGCTTTCTTATTTTGAAAAGTGGGTGTTTTGACGGAAAGCAAGGTGCAACGTGGTCAGTTTGGGGCAAGTCAGTCAGGACAGATGGAAGGGGGTTGAAAAGTCCGTCCGTCGGATATTACTTCGTAACCCCATCGACTAGAACTCTATGGTCTTTATATATCGTTACTTTTGGATGCTTGAAGCGGGTTATGGTTTTGCGGTTGGGTCCTGATCCGCCCCCGCACCCTCTTCCCTCTGGTTGGTTCAATCCCGGCCGAAGGGAATAATTTTCAAAAGAGACGTGTGCGTTCACATGCGCCAGAGCCCATCCTTGTTGCGTGCGGCTCATACGACACAACATGCAAAGCATTGGCATTCTTGGTCTTTGGAGCGTATGCGCCTTCACGGCCCTGATCACGCACTGACCGGTTGCACCTAGTAGTCGCTTTCCCTGGATTTGCACACCCTGCCACCACTCCCCGCTTCTACTTTTACTTCACGGCAGCATGCTACGTCTTTCTCATCCTCAACGTTCTCTCGGCGCTCGTAGTAGGAATTATAAAGCAAACAGTCAATGCCATAAAGTGAGCACGGTGGAGGCGAAAAAGGGTTGGCGGGCATCCGAGCTTGCATGGGAGCGATGGACAGCCTGAGATTGGGATACCGTTGAAGTGAGTTATATGCTGGCGTAGTGCTTTCTGGGGTCTTCTGGAGAAGAGTGTGGGGACGGGAGAGTGTGGGGTAATCTTTGATGTTGGATGTCAGCGCGTCTCGCGCGTCACAGAGTGTCTTAACAGTTTATTCCTCAAACCCGCAGGGAAGCCGTCGTCTCTTGGATCCTGCTCGTAATCTTCCTTCTCGGCCTCCTCGGCGGTTTCATTTCTACAATCCCAATTATGCGAGGTTACAAACACAGTGGGAAATGGTACTGACATCAAGTCGGAGGGAATCTTTTGAGAATATGCTTTCATGCCACCCCTTGCTACTCCTTCACTCTAAGAAAATGCCTAACTAACCCGCCCGCAAGTCTTTCACCATCACCCTTAAGACCAGCAATCACGACATCCAACACCCTCGCCACCCCATCTTGGACATCCAGCGGCGCTATGATGAGCTCCTCCCGTGTCTTCTTCCTTAGGGTCAGCGGCTCCTCCGCATTTCTGTAATAAACCCGGTTGCGTCGGCACAACGGTTTGGCTTCCACCCACGGAATGCGAGCTGTCCATCCAGGTTCGACCGCTGCCACACATACGCCAACGCATGCTGCAAGAGAGAACAACTCCCTGGTGAATTCCAACAATGCGGTTCTGGAGACTTTGGCGCTCGCTATATCGCCGATTCGGTTGGGAATGGCGGGTTCTCGAGGTAGCGACAGGGGCAGCATGTCCCCTGGTGGAACGACATTGACGAAAACGGATGCTGACGGCGCAGCTGGAGCGGGAGAGGCCAAGAGAGGCAGGAGACCGTTCATGAGGAGTCGGTTGTTTGCAAGTGCGACCTCTGCGGGCGGAACAAAAGCGGGAGCCTTTCCTGGTGCCTTTGCAGCAGCGCTGAAAATCTGCTCATACGACTCGAAATCCAAGCAAATCTCTCGAAGATCGGGTCCTGCACAGGCAACCGCCTTGCTTTCCGCGCGCTCCAGCCTGCCAAAATTCGCTTCCCCTTCTGGAATCCCAAAAGTATTGTTGATGACTACACCCAATGCGGGCAATACACCAGAGTCCTGAATCTCCTGCACAAAAGCTCCTTCAGCGTCCATATCGCTGAGATTCAAGTATTTTACCATGATCTGATTCCACCAATCCCCGCTGCCCGAGAGCCTTTTCAGACGTCGTGCGGTCAACAAAGGAAACCGTGTGGTGACCAGCACAGTAGCACCCCATTCTAGCATCTGAACCGCAGTCTGGAATAGAATCTCATCCTCCACACCCATCACCAAACATTGCACGCCGTGCATGGCAACCTTCTGTTCACGTTTCAGCATGTTGATCCGAGCGCAGCCGGAGCAAATTGGAACCTTCTCTGGAGTATCAGGTACTTCTCCTTCTACATAAAGGTCTTCATCACTATCGTAATCTTCATCGGAATACTTTTCATCATTACTTCGATCGTTTAAAGAAATAAAGTAGCCAGATTTGGTCGAGGTTGCTTGCTCGTCCAATAACCCCCCACTAAGTTGGCTTTGGCTCCCTTTGCCTCCCCGAACGCTCCCGCTCAGCCGTTCTTTTTCGCGACGCATCTCAGCCTCTATGTCCACTCCACACATGTAACAGACATCAAACGCCGCCAGCAAGTGCAATTTTCGTTGCACCCACGCGTCTTTCACGAATTTGAACTGCATGGGTGGCCATGTCCTCCACTTGGGCACTTGTGCGCATGCAGTAGGACTCCGCCATTCAAACGTCCAATGCCGGCCGGGATTCTCGGTGCGCGGACATGATATTTCGCGACGAAACACCGCTGGATCAGAGAGAACAGACGTGTACGGAAGTTCCAACGCCGTAGCCCAAGCTCGTAATTCACCCTCCCCTTTCACTACTGGTTGAATGCGCCGACGGAGCGCACTCAAATCAACGGAAGAACCATATGCAATGGTCTCGGGTACATAATCGTGCGCCCCATCCATGGCGTCATCCTGAAAATTTCTGTCCTCTTGGTCCTCTTGCTCGAGAGGATGGACATGACGATCAAGAGTGTCACGCACATATTGTGCGGCATGCACGTCACACCGTGGGTGATGCGAGCAAGTGTCGAAATAGACTGGCGTGAATCCGCGCCGCTGATACTTCTTCATTCTGCGCACCCGGAAGTTGTCACGTGCTGAAACGTGGTCAATAAAGTTTGTGCGGGTATTGAATGCTCTC
Source organism: Borealophlyctis nickersoniae (assembly GCA_027604605.1). NCBI lineage: Eukaryota > Fungi > Chytridiomycota > Chytridiomycetes > Rhizophlyctidales > Borealophlyctidaceae > Borealophlyctis > Borealophlyctis nickersoniae. Next base: position 10,040 of record JADGKA010000353.1, read on the forward strand.
AAGGCGCGACTTAAAGTTGAAAAGAAAGACGCTGAGTGCGATTTTCGCCCAAATTTACCGTGCTGAACAGGCTTCACTTACTGTGTCGCATACACATTTTGCCCATCATAAAAGACGCGCACGCAATCTAAATCGAATGCTTCCACCACTTGTTCCGCCGCCCGGACAACAGGCAGCATCAACTGCGTATGGCGAACCGGCCACAGCCCACACATGGTTACAGAGTTCGTAGTCCTAATGCTCGGCAGCAACGCCATGCGTCCTGCCACAGCCTCTTCCATGTAGTTCGTCCAACCGTCTTTTGCAAACTTATGGAAACCTTTTCTTCGAAAATGCCCTTTCCAGTCCTTTCCCTGTATGGTTCCCCATGTTCTGTAAAACCAATCATAGTCCTCGTCCTGAAGGAACTCATCATTCCCATCATCACGTTCACCGCCATTTTCACGATCGTCTTCATCATCGGTGGATGCCTCAGCTGTACGACGTCGACGTCGAGGGGTGTAGAGTCCGTAGTAGTTTTGCTTGACTTCATGGTACCAATTCTCATCGAACACCCAACCGGGATTTGAGTCCTTGTGTGCATATCGACGGACATTCGCCTTTGAGCGGTGTAATGAGATTTGGCGATGCATTTCAGGCAAGGCATCGAGCGCATCATCAACTGTCGTCGCATTGAGTGGCGCAATGAAAAAGACATCAATATCCGACGAGCCGTACACTGATGAATCAGAACACAGCCAGTCAAACAGTGCTTCATCTGTGGCACGTTTAGCTTTCTGGATGTTATCAACATAGGACGAGATTTGTCGTCCTATTTCCACTGGAAAGCCAAGAGCGGACTCTATGATCCAAGCCATCAGCCGCTCTTCGATGTAGAGTTGACGAATGTGTTTTGGCCACGGCATTAAACATGCTGTCACAGCACCGCCCGTTACTATAGCACGGCTTCGGTGAAGTGGTGTGCCCCGGAACACACCCATGGTGAATACCTCAAATGCTCGAACGAACTGCTCCAATGTGCCGGCCACAGAGCAATGGCCGACTGGAACATCCGTGTTCTGCACAAAAGAAGATGAATATTCTAGACCATCAGATGCGGTGGAGTCGGGTGTTGGGCATCTGTCATCGCAGCCATGAGCAGGTTTTGCCACTGCGTCGAAATAAGGATGCATAGATTCATGTGGATCAAGTTCTCGACGCTTGAAGCGAGAGTCCGCGCGGCCAGTGAGCTCATTATACACCGGGAGGGATGGCTGAATATCTGTCGTTCGGGCGTGTGGGTTTGGGAACTCCTGTATCAAGATACGGGTGGTTTGCAATGCCGATTGATGGTAGATATCAGAATTGCGCAGATGGTGCTGCAACGTTTTAAATCGTCCCATCTCCGAGCCTAAATAGCTCCAGGTTTAGGGAACCATTCGTTCTCGTATAATTCGAGGGAACACAATACCTTGCACTCTTTGAACATTTTGTGGGCGCTCATTACAGGTATTGTAAGCCAGCAGAGCCTCCACGCTATCAACATCAAAAACCACTGTTACCAATCCCCTTAAAATGTTATAAGAGAAGGAGGACAGAAGTGTGGAAGCATAATTCTCAGACGCCGATGTCAGAGTGAACTCGAGCAAGTGCGCCAGCTCCAGGAGCTTGTCGGTCTCGCCCAACACAGTTTCTGGGGAGAGTTCTGACGGCAGACCAACCCTCAAGCAGAGCCGGGAGGCGTGGACGGCCACCGAGTCATTCTCATGTCGACGGGGTTCGCACGAACATGTTGCACATGGCGACGGGGAGTCAGCGGCCTCGGCGGCCAATTGCTGGCCGGTATCAGCGACTGTGGCAGTTTCAAGGGTCGTCACAGCAGGGTACACCCATCCTCCCGTCTGTTTCTGGTTCATCGGAGCGTTCGCTTCTTCGCTTGGATCACTCGAAATTTATCTTCCGAGATGGTTGGAGGTCTTGCAGGCTGTGACTGGCTTGACTGGCCGTGAGTACCATACTAGCAAGTTGGGTATCCGCTTTTCCCGGATGCCCCGCACAGCAACCTCCACAGCCTTGGACAAACCCTATGTATATATAAAGGACAGGCCCGTCACTCCAGTTTTCATTCATCTCACCAGCACATCCATTTAGCATCACATCGTCTTCGCATCTACTTCCATTCCTATTAAATCTACTCAATACCCTACATCATCACCCATGGTCGCCACTACTGTTCTTGCCGCCGTAACCTTGGCTACTGCTGCTACCGCCGCCCCTCTCGCCGCTCGCCAATACGAGCAAAAGTACGAGTCATCCTACCAACCCACTTATAACACTGGAACCCAGTACGAGAACGGGTTCCCGGTTTGTCAAAAAAACGTCGAAAAACCAGCCTACGAGTAGAGTGTCCTTGAGAGGTCTCCTTCAACTCCCGGCCTCCAAATGCTTTTGACTGATGAATATTTTGGGAATTTACAGTAACAAAGGCCATGGTTATGGCTGGGAAAACGGCAAATCCTGCATCGTCCCCAAGAACAACAACTATCGGGCACCATCCTACCAGACTCCCACCTACAAAACTCCGTCTTATGAAAAGCCCGCATACCAGGCTCCCAGTTACCAGACTCCTAGCTACCAGACACCCACTTACCATGCCCCTTCTTATCAAACGCCGGCATACCAGACTCCCTCCTACCAGGCACCACCTACCTATCGCCAGTACTTTGCGCCCATGATGAACAACCATCAGGCACCGGCTTACCAGGCTCCCGCGTACCAGCCTGCCTACCAGACACCCAACTATCAGGCTCCAGCCTACCAAACTCCATCATACGAACCAACCTACCAGCAACCGAGCAACTATCAGCCCGCCCCTTACACCCCACCTTACGGCAAAAAGGATGACTGCGACGCCGCAAAAGCGTACTATGCATCCCTGAACTCCAAGACCTTGAAGCAGTGCGTCGAGATCGCTTGCGCGTACGGCCAGACTCCCGAGTACAAGAACCGTGCGTTGTACCAGTGCCATGCACTTGAGGAGCAAGCCAAGGCTACCAACGGTGGGAAGTTGCCATACGGATGGTGAAGCATGGGGAGGAAGGCATAGGATGGAGTGGGAGAGTAGAGATCTTTGATTGTAGTAAAGGACCCTTGATATCAATAAATATTATTACATTTTCAACTGTGAGGGAACCCCTTGACGGAAAGGGCACCATCCCGTCGGATTGCACCTTCTCAGTGTGTCCGAATTTGGAGTATGGCCATGAAAGACCTTTCCTCCTGTCCTCATGCGACGTTGCGGTGCACTAGCTTAAAAGCGAAAAGAAGGATAACATTCGGGGGATGATCGGATACCCAACTGCGCATATCGTGTTCGGCAGGTCATCTCGGCCGACGTGAAAATTAGCGATACTTCTTCACCAAATCCCACCATTCAGTCGCACGCGCAAATCTTGAGGCCAAACGGAACATAATTTCCTTTCCGTCGAACCATGTAAAGTCGCCTCACGCTCGAATAACGCATCCACAAGTTGGATACCAACGTGGCCTGTCTTGCGCAGTCAAGGGCCTTCGTCTTTGGGTAGTTATGAACCAGAAAAGTACCGCAGGCAATTATATGCATCCAGCAGTGGCCTGACGTTTGATCACCTCCGTATTGAAAGTCATGCAGCGTAAAGGCACCCAGCCAAAAATGTGCAACTAGCGTCAAATCAAGTGGTTTGTCCTTGGTGAGGTTTTGCGCAACTGATCCAAGTTCTAACATTCGTGATTTTGTTTGACTTATTTTCATACACATGCGTGGGAGATAAAACTCCCTATGACAAGTAAATGTGTCAAATCCCGCGGGAAGGTGAAGTAGATTGGATACTGCGGATGCTGGGCGGCTAAGCGTATCCACGACTCAAACATGTCATGAAATTGTCGTACATCAACGGGGACGGTTCACTGACAAAAACTCATATATAAACCCCCATGCCGTCCCTCCTGGTTTCAAATTCGCACGCTCATCCTTTTCCAACTGGAACGTAATGGTGAGAGCAGAAGTAGTTATCCTGAAAAATGGAAAGTTCATTTCCTAATTCTCTCACCGCCTCCCCATTTCCCAATCCGTCTCCCCGCCCCTCATTTCGAAAGACGATGCCGGCGCAAAGGTCTTACCGGACGGACGTGTACCCTCACAACGTGGTCGTGCTGCGTGAATGAAGACGAACAGGCGAACATTTGGAAACAATGCCAATCCGGAATTTCGCGCTCCGTTATTTCTGTTTCTTCCTACTGGACTGGTGTAATCTTCCCTTCGACCATACGTCCAATCTGTGAAACCATCCTCAAACGAGTTCACGAGTCTGCCCCCAAACATCGCCCTACGCCTGCAGACCTGAGTAAGTTTAGCGGTCATTACACGTCTACAAATGCTATTGACGGGAAAGGTCCGGACCGCAGAGGATATTTTTGGCCTTTACTTTACCAAGTTCGTGTCAGATACGTTTCACTCTGACGGAGGCCGACAGTCGTTCGTCACGATATCCATTGGCGCGTCTGTTATTTTCCGAGTTGCTGCCTCTGAGCACTCTCCACAGACAGGTACACACTCCATATTCGCACATCTTTCCGTCTGTGGAATTTGGGAAACCTTGCCTCCCCTTGATTTTTCGGTTGATGACAGAATTCCGTCTGGATTCCGGGGACGTGTGCATTTTCGACTCTGGTACTTACCACGGCGTGACGATGGTGTGTCAAGACGGGAAAGTCCCGGCGTTCTGGCCCACCACTTACACAGCAGGAGGGCGCATGTGTTTGCGTCTTTCTTAAAAGTACGAATTTTATGAATCTTCCAGCTGCAGGTGTCTTTTTCGTTTCGCAGATTTGCAGCAGTGGCTTTATGGGGCTAACGGGATTGATTCATTTCTCCGTTGTCAATATAAAGAAACATTACGCTTGTGCGGGAAACGTATCAGGACTTTTGTGATGCTTTCCATAGCAGTTCGTTGCGTTTCATCTTGTACGTTCAAACTATGTCCAGTACCGCCTGCAATGGGTATCCGCCACCACGACTGTGCAATTTACGCCAGCTACATGGGAGTCGATAAGTTCTGGCAGTGGCCCTATGTACAACCACGGAGTCTCAGGATATGCCTCATGAATTGAATGTAAATATATGGCTAGAGACATATTGACGCTGGATGACGGATCAAACCGGTATCAAGCTCGTCAATTGCCAGTCCCATAGCCGACAATAATGGGTGTTTCACTCTGAGTGTTCGGCCAGCTGGTGTTTTGAGTAACGTTGAAAGAGTTGAAGGCCCGCACGTAGGATGTACCCTTCTGACCTTGTGACTGTATCCAACTTGCACCCTTGTCAAAGTGGACCCGAAACTGAGCCATTGAGGTCCCCACATAAATGGCGTGGGTTCTCCTTTGAGATTCAAAGCGAATGGTCGCCATGCTGAAAAAACTTTGGTTGGCAGCTTTTCCGAACTTACCAGAAGTCTGGCCAGACCGGTAAGACGACTTGTAGTTTTGGTGGAGAAAGAAGACATACGGACAGGGGAAACTTCAAGAGAGTTTTAAACCTCTGACGTTCTTGTGTCTGCAGCACCACCTACCCGCTTCACAACATAGTTGTGCTTCGCAATTTCCTAACCGGAGAAGAGCAAGCACAACTGTGGTCAGAATGCAGGAAACTATGTCACCCTTCCGATATAAAGGACGGCAGCTACTCTGATTTCTGCAGGTTCGTCAAACGTGGTCACGAAACCCCTGCTTTGTTCAAGTTGAGCCAGGCCGTACTCGAGCGGGTTCGCAAAGCTGCCCCACCGCACCGACCCACTCCCAAGAAGCTCAGTACGTTGTCGTCTCCAAGAGTGCCATTATCCCATACGATACAATCCGGCTTTCTGCTGATGCATCATATGAGTGCAGAAGAGGTCCGCGGCGTCTTTTATGCTAAGAGTGGCGTGATGCCCATGCACTCTGATGGCATCCGTCGAACAAACGTCGACGTTACCCTCGGGTCTTTGGTAATTTTCCAAGTAGCAAAGGACGAATCGTCCCCCGTCACGGGTAACACCTCGCAATCTCAGGGGGTCCGCAGACGGTATTCTAAACTCCCTTCACTCTAGAAATACAACTCAACTCGGGCGACATTTGCATTTTTGATGCCATGACTGTTCATGGGGTCAAAAAGGTCTGCCCAGACGGAAATGTTCCCGCCTTCTGGCCGACGGACGGCCCTTACGCAGGCGGGGGGGTCACTTTGCGTCTTTCTTGAGCGCAATACCCGGCAGCAAGGTTGTAGGCCACGTTTCCGGTTTACCATGCTGTCTAAACCCAATCTATTTGTCTCGCAAGTTTACACTTATACTGTGCAGTTTTCGCTAGTTTGTCCACTGAGAAAACTCGATGTTTTTCCGTTACGTCCCAATTTTTTCGTTTACCCATCAATGAAGTGACGGGTCCCGGCTGTGATACTGTCCTTGCCGTTGTTAATGAGATTGGATAATGTGGTGTAGGAAACCCATCTCCACTGGGAAATATTGCCCTGACTAAATCCATTAGCGGCCGCTGAGGCTCAATGAAGGGTCCAAGAGTATAATGTCGGGTTATCACGTGCGATTCGGGCGTCTCGGACAAGGATCCGAATCAAGGCCGAAAGAGCGAAGCAAGTTCGAAGGTCGCAAAAGTCATTGATGCGTTCAACCATAACGCCAGAAACGCTGCGCCCAACCGTCCTTTCAAAGAATAGAACGTGGGTTGGTGGCTGCGCCCGTAAGCGGATTTAGGGTAACGCGCTGTCGAGAGTGCGTCGTCCGAGGGAAACCGGTTATTGGCCGCTACCACTTCAGTGCTTCCGTTCTGACGCAAGAATGCTATTGATTTTTCGCCACCTCTTTCCCTTGATGTGGCGGACAAACAGAACGAATTTTCGCCTGCGGAGATACCATACCATAGCGGCGACCATTTCTTTGTCGTCTCCCTTGAGTGCTTAACTAGCCACAACATTTCCATGGTCCATGAAAGAAATGGAAGCAACAAATGCTTGTGCTGGCAACGAACTTCCTGGTTGCTGATACGCGTCTTGGGTGTGCATTGTTTACACGGCTCCAGCAGCAGGTATCCAAACAGTTTTCTGGCGGGAAAACAAACTAGCCCGCCTTCACCACAAACACCCTCAATTTTCTGTCATTGCCTTGTGTGCAGGGTGGGGAGACAAAATGTACACAAAGGAGTGTCTTTCCCGCCGTTATAAACCCACTCCCCGAGCCCGAGAATGACCGAAATAGCATCGACTTTGTGAAAAAAGAGCGAAAATGGCCATGAAAACAACCTTCATCCTCGCGGCAATGATTGCAACTAGCGCTCTTTGCCAGGCGCAACTCATCGCCTTGCAGAGCGTTCATTCCCAGACTTATTTGGCAGCTTGCGACGGGTGCAGTTCCGGCGAGTACCCCATCCCTCCCCTCCCATCCTCTACACCCGTTGTCTAATCCACGCCCACCTCATAGGTACCGGGGTCACCCTCGCCTTTGCACATGTCGACAACTCTGGCCCATCCTACACCCACTGGACCCAAACCCCCGTTGCTGGCATCATCACCTCCTTCAAATGCGAATACAACAACAAGTTCCTCGCCGTTTGCAACCAGTGCACCCCGGGATCGGCGTACCCGGACGTGGCCGCCGTCCATGTGGACACCAACAAAGACGTGTGGGCTCAGTACGTCCAGATCACGGTTGATGCGGATAAAGGCCACATGGCTTTCCAGAGTTTGTACAATGGCAAGCTGTTGAGTTACTGCTTTGTAAGTTTTTTTTTGTCCGGCGGTGCTGCAGGGAAGGGATTGCAGAGATCTATTGTGGAGTGCTCATGTAGCTTCTCCTTTGTTTCAGCAATGCAATTCGAGAGCCGTGTATGAGCACCAAGTCTACTTCCATGTTGACAGGCCCTCGAGCAATGCGGATATTCCCACTTATTCTAGATGGATTATTAAGAAGCTTTAGATAAGAGGGGGATGCGATGACTTTTCTTCGCCGTTAGCAGCAGTTAGTCCCCAGTGGACCGTCTCGGGATGCAGCAAATACATTTTCTGCTATGATGTGGTTTTGCTTTGTTGTGAAATTGTCCTAGGCACTGTCCAATGTCACACAAGTTGCAAATAAACAACTCTGTTTCTGAGTGAGCGAGTAAGCCATGGCGATAATATAAAAAATCGCGTGGAAGTCGTTGCGTCCCGGGTCGGGCTCAGCAGGCAATATGTGGGTTAACGTAGAAGGACAATAATGGAGTCAGGAATTTTGATTTGCAACGTGTGAGCTAAGCTTCATGCGCTCAACGCTCCAGATCTCCCCGTCTGATGGCAGACATTGTTTTTCCTTCAAGGGGCAAACCCGTCCACCATGGCCTGGGTATCCAAATGCGCAGCTGCCGCTAAACAGAGGAAACCTCCAGACTCCTGCGAGGTCATGCATGATCTGTTTTCAGCTCTACAGTCATGGCAAGTGAGCAGTCCGGTTCCTTTCTTCCGGTTCATGTTATTGTTGTACTTTGTCTCCATGTGTTTGAGAAACGTCGCGTGGGGAGCTTCACCTTATCGGTGCATTACCTCTTTTCGTCACACAGCTGACACCAAAAATTAAGTGCTTAGAGGTACGGTTACCTAATAGAATTCAGAAACGTCGGTCTCTTTTATGGGAGAGGGAAGGAGAGGATCATCTGGATCACAACTTTTCAGAATTGGATGAAAAGTGACTAGGTAGACTATTCTAGCGCGTGCGTCGCGCGCAGTGCTCCGGCCAGTTGAGATGCGGTGTGCCTGGCTTAGTACTGTAACGAGCTGTTGATCGTGTGTACTCAAATGGAAAGTTACATTGTGCCGATAGGAAACATTGCTAGAGAGGGAAGGCGAACACCCCAGAATCTAGTGCCTGTGCTTTTACTTGACCACGATTTGGACCCAAGATGGAGTGGGATGGTAAATAGGATACCCAAGTCAGCGGCTCAGGGGTTGGATACCCTCTTTTCGCGCCCTGCCATGCGGCATGCGCGTGCGGTCGGTCGGTCGGTCGGTAGTCGTACTAGCCTTACCTTTCTACTCCGTCCTCCTACATATAAGTAAGACTGGTTTATTGATCTCCACCCAGTGCAACAACCCAGTTCCTCTATCTCATACGACTCGCAAACGAAAATTGCTGCCTTCCACACGCACAATGTTCAGAATCCCGACCTCACACGCTATAACCCTCGCGACAACCGCCCTAGCCACTGGTTCGGTGACAGCTTCAGCTGCTGTCGCCATCACCTACCTAACAACAAAGTACCCCAGAAATAAACCTCCGCCTTCGTCACTCCTTGCAGCCGCGGAAAAGCATCCGTACAAAGACGCCTTTTGCGCCAAAGTCGCCATCAAGCAACCCTCCTCCTTAAGCCAAGAGGACCTCATCACCGCCCTGGTCGCCTCATTCCACACTTCACCGCTGTACACCCTCGAGCGCAACATGATCTCTCTCTACCGCAACCGTACGCTGGATCCGCAGTCAATCGAAGGCACGAAAGCTATTGCGATTGGCGATACAATGGGAGCAAAACTGTGGACAGTGATTGGACGCGCGCCAAACGAGGTGTTGTACCAATGGGCGCCGGCGGACGCAACGCGTCCGAACGCGTTTGCCGGGTTGACGTGGTTTGCTGTTGAAACCGACGAGAAAGCTGAGGTAGCACAGGCTAATATTAAGAGTGAAGGGGATGGGAAAGCGGAGCCAGCGCAGGCTAATGTTAAGAGTGAAGGGGGTGGGAAAGCGGAGCCAGCACAGGATAATACTAAGAATGAAGGAGAGGATGAGCGGTACCTGACCGTGTGGTTTGGATCAGGACTGCGGGAACGAGTGGGGAGTGATGAGGGGAGTCCCCAACAGATGGTTGCTACGTCGTTTCATCGACTCTATTCAAGGGCATTGCTTGATACAACCCTGTGGAGGTTTAAACATATGCTGAATCAGCAATCTGTAACACGTTCATAAATAAAATATTGTTTTGGCCAACCGCCGGTTGCACTCTCAAAATGTTGTTTCCGCTAGAATTGAAGTGTTCCATTTGCTTTTTTATCTTAGAGATTGACCGGAATCGGATACCCAAAACGTCCTCCGTAATCTGTTTGCTGGCGTGGCAATGGTTGTGGAGAATCGTTCTCTTCCTCCAATATACCTGCTTATTGCGGTCCTCTGTGCAGCTCCGCGTCTCTGAGAAATTTTGAGCCAAGAAACAAATGGACCAGGCAGTTGGAGATCCGCATCCCCTTAGCAATCTATACGCATCATCGCCAGTACGGTATGGTATGTATGTTGTCAAGGACGCTTACAGCCCCAAATTTGCGTGATTGGTTTACTGGGTGGGCATTTGTGAAAGGTGGAATAAGAAAAAACCCACATATTATCCCGGAGAAATAAAACGATCGTACGGAATCCCGTTTTGAGAATGCCAATCAAACCCAGCAGAATAGATCACGGAACATGCTCTTGCTTTCATCAAAATGGACTGTTGGAAGTTGCCACGCGCATTCTGTTCATAGAACCCGCCGAGGATTCCGCGTTCTCAGAGTTAATGTTTGAACAATGACGAGCACGTTTTTTTGGCTTTTTGATTCTCAGCGTCTCTGACTGGGTATACTCAAACAATGAACGCACGGAGCGCAGTGACAACCTAAACCTTGGTCATGACTCAGAAGAACGTCATGGAAAGAGCTGAAGTGTCTACATACTGGTGCCATGATATTGGGGTTTTACTCCGTTGTGGCTATCAGGACCGGGCCTGAATGTTTTTTTGGGGGGTGACTACCTTTCCACGCAAACATATCGAGTCGGCCCTGCAGTTGAAAAAGACGGTCAATGTAAAAACCAGCTTCTTTCTGAAGCCATATACAAAGGCAATGTGCTTTTTGGAAATATTTGGCGCCCGGTGTCAGAAGGATAGTAAATAACCGCCGCCCGAACGATTGACGGTGAGCTCGAACCATGCTGAAACATGGAACGAAAAAAAAATCTACCAGTGGAAAACGTTTTGATGTACCCCTGATGTGGGCGTATCCATCCGTACGGTGCAGAAACATGAGGTTGTCATCCCATCCACTGCTGTGGACATTGTGCTTTATTGGAAGACGAAAAGACTATACGTTGAGTTCTGACATGCTAGAGGACACTTGGTGAAAAATGTACCCATCTTGCATGCAGATACAGAAGGAAGCTGTTTCACCGCATGTAAAGTAAACCCCTTAATCCGGCCATCTTTTTCTGATTTGAGATTGCATTGCCAGTTCTATGTCCGAACACATTGGAACGTATACTGAGAGTCATCCTTCAAGAGTCATCTCACGTCTGCGGTGCAAATGGCATTGCCAGGGGACCGTGAAAAATGCGCTGGAAGCTCAACACCGCGTCGTAAAAAGAAGATGTCAAGGGACTTTGTGTACCAGGGTTTGAAACGACGCACCAAAACCTCAGTGTCTTCTCGCGATCATTACGTTCAAGTTCAATGTGTTAGGATTAAGTACAAGTACGGAACTGAACCGAGACATGACAACAAAAAAAAGTTTCCGTTGTCTATCACATCAACATTATGGCCGGCAACCTTGGTGATCGAACTTCCCTCTTTGCCTTTTACCCCAGGGAATAGTCCTTACTACATACTACAAATGTTTCACAACAAGGAGCTGAGATTGAAAGAGGGCAGCGCATTGAAAAGGCTTACCATTCGGACCATGACCTGAGCTTTGAACTTCTCGTGCTCCGGGATCCATATGAGCGTAATAGCGCCGTAGTAGAGCGTTTTGCGTTTTACTTTTTCACGCTTTGTTCCCATAGTTGAGAACTAAGGTTTCTTCCTGGATTGTTGTGCTCCCCTGAAAAATAAGGGTTTGGACGACCACTAGTAAGATCCCACGCAATATTTGTGATTGTGCCAAACTACACTCTGGAGTCTATCTTGTCTTGCCTTCTAAGTGAGACGGTGATGGTAGTGCTTCTGCGAAGCACAAAGAGCATACCAGCGCTCACACAAGAGAACGCCTAAGAGTATCTTGCAACCAAAAAAATTGCCGTGGCTCCATTTGTTGGACATGCGGTGCTGATCAACATCACGCGACCGCGTGCTGGATAGGTTCGCTGCGAGGTGAAAAAAAATGATATACGTTCATTATACGAGTGTTCAGAGACACCCAAGACCTGTATTTGACGATCCATGGATGAGCGGGGCTGCGTAGCCCGCGCACACACGCAAAGGCACGATGTTCTTTTGACGGGATGGGATTTGGGTAGCCGCAGTCTTGGACACACAGCCGAAGGGCTACATCCGCAAGCTTCGAGAACGAAGAATCCAGGCGGACGAGCACGTTGGGCGGACAGAAGGTAAATACGTCCCTGCGAGCACATCAAAAGGGCCGGGCCACCAAGCCTTTCCGGTGTGCGCCGGTATATGGGAAAACGGATTTGGGAATTATACACTTTTGCATGGAACAGTTTAAAAGATTCAGGCACGGATGAAAAAGATACAACTTGAAAAAAAGTTGGAGATACATCCGCCGCTGCGAACAAGGCATACCGTGATGGTTCATTGAACAAGGCGTGGCGTGATGGTTCATTGACTGCGTCCTCGGATGTGTTGAGCGCGGTGGAGGGGATTTTGGTGAACTTGAGAGCAGAACGATCAAAAACATGAGCCATATCCCGGTGAGTGGCCAATGCTCCAAGCCAAAGCGAGAGAAGTGCCCGGTCTTCCACCCAAGATTCGTGATGATGAAATGCCACGCACTCTTGTATTCCTTGAGTGCGGCTGGCCCGTCCAAACGATTCGCACGACAAAATTAGGGTTCAGCGCAAGGATCATCAAACACGGAAACCCGCGGTATATTGTTTTCTCTTGAATGGTCGATCCAGGCTGGCTACTGATTTGGGGCACTCATGTGCGGTCTCGCAACAGCAGTTCATTCAAGGCACAAAAAAAACGCACCAATTAGCTATAATATAAGACCCGCAGGTTTCAGAAACCATTTGCCACCGTGTCTCATAAGAATTCGACCCCACACTTCGCTGCAAATTGACCGATATGGTCCCACTATGGCGAAACAACCACGAATGCGGCGGCGGCAATTGTTCAATTATACGATCCGCCAGTGTACGATTCTTCTGATAGCTGTATATGGCGGAGAACTCGCGCAATGCAGCAGGGCGGCGTGTGGTAATTGTGCGTCTTTTCCCCTTCAACGCGCCTTCCACGTTTCCCCCACGCCGTACATAATGTCAAGCTAGGCAGTGAATCCATTTGCATAAGATGAGTAGTATGTGTCAGTCCAACACAAGCCGAAGGCTTGTGTTGGACTGACACAGGGGCTTTCTTTCTATAACACAAACCCTATTATAATTGGCCATATTAAACACAAACCCCATTATATCTGGCCATATTAAACACAAACCCCATTATACCGCTTAATTTGCACACAAACCCCTGTGTTACGCGCTTTTTTTCAAAGTCCAAGCCACTCCACACTTTTGGCTCCAGTTACACATTTTCGGTTCACGTTGCTTACATAATTCATCGAGTCAAAAAAACGCGCCCGGGCGCCTACCCTCGCCTACCCTAGCCTACCCTCGCCTATACAGTCGAAAACTTGAACCTTGTCAAAAATGCGTCAAAACGTCAAAATACGCTAAAATCACAGAAAACGTCCTTTTTTACTATCCACAATTTCAGGGCAGTTTTTCAGGGCAGTTTCATTTCGCTCCATACATGGAGAGAAAGCCCCACAGCATAGTTCAATTGTTCCCATTTTCTATGTAGTAGGGCAGTTTG
>JADGKA010000354.1:0-23851 GCA_027604605.1 Borealophlyctis nickersoniae
CCCCACAACCCTCCAATCCCTCTCCCCCCTCCCGCTCACCATCGCACCCGACTGGGTCGCGCGGTACGCGGTGGTGGTCAAGACCAGGGGTGTGGTGTTGAGTAAAGGGTATATCGTGTCTGCGACGGTCGAATGAAAATCGTGAAAATGTGGTGGTTGGGTTGGGTTTAAATGTGTCCACTCTCCTGTGATGACTCCAAAAAACATTATTTTTGCATTTTTTCAGAGGCGGTGGTGTGTGAATGGAAATATATTTATGTCCCCCGCTTTTTGTCGGGGGTTGTTGGTCTTGGTTGCATTGACGTGGTGTGGTCGAGTTACTGTACGTGTCAACACAGACGGGGAAAAAATGCAGCCATAGAGGTAGGAACCAACGTTCAATGCGAGCAATCAATTCGTCCAGCATACGGGGGTTTGAAGTGTCCATTTTTGCAACCTCACTTTCTTGTAAGGATACTTGCCGTATGAATTCGCAGGGTTACCATATTCAAGACGCAAAAAAGTGTAACCAAGGGGTGGATACGGGCGGGTCGAACAATGTCATTCCCCTGCCCGTAGACGTTTGAGATTCGTGAGTAACAACGTACAGATACCATCTGAGAGGATGATCACGAGAACGCAACGTAGCTGCGTTGACGCAAAGAAGAAGGAGGAAAAAAAATGGAGCCGGTATCGGAAAGAACCGTGACGGGTAGCTTCTGGTCCTTGAAGAAGACCGAAGCCCCATGGCAGGATGAACCCGAACATGGCAGGATGACCCAGAAAATGCGAGAGTAAATGCCCACATAAGGCAAGAGTCAAATCTATGTATATTCTCCACACGTAACAAGACTGTAATTCAGGTAGTCTTGGTTGCCCCGACGTGGGTCGGGCGGTGTGCCGGGAAATGACAAAAAAAAGCGCTGATATACCGCCATGAGAAAATTATGCGGAACCGCTCGTTGCCGAACCCAGCAGAGGTTCAAAATGATGTGCCACAACTGGTGGGGTCCCTCTAATACCCGGATCTCGAAAGCCGTCAGTACTGCGCATGGCAGACTCGACCATTTTGTTTCAGTGCGCAAGGGTTTCACATACGCACCTGTATGTAAGAAGGTAGAAAAAAAAGATCATGAAATAGTGTCAACGTATAAACAGCCGGTGATCAAATTGGTGCGGCGTAATGTGGAGCATCAGACAAACAATGAATGAAACCTCTGCTGCGCGGGAAGGTAATACTATGTGTTTTACTGTTCGGCCAAAAGCGGTTTAAGCTTAAGAAAAGTAGGCAAAATATTCACGATGACCGATGGAGAGAGGGACTCGAGCCGCTGTAAACGACGACAAATGAGCCGACTCAAATAGGCGTGATTTTGAAGTTGAAATCCGACGCGGCACCTTCAAGGTCAGGGCATGCTTTCACCACCACGCTGGTCCGAAGTGCAATCCGCATACAAACACAAATTCTCACAACGAAAGAAAAGCAAACATGTATCCAGCCCCACCCCATCCGGTCCATTCAGCTCCCATACTTCATACCTAGCTCATTGCTTTCACAGCTGGACTGGCCAAAAGTGCAGTCCGCATACAAACGCAAATTCTCAAAACGAAAAAAAAGCAAACTGTCTTCATTCTCCCATGTGTTCACAACCAACGAGGTTGTTGTGCCGCCGTGGACCATCCTGCCGCGCTGCAAACGCTGGGTGCCGCGGGAGATTCATAGGGTTGAAAACACGGTACCCATTCTTGTTGTTGGTTCAGAACGCAGGCAAAAAAGACAGAAAAGATACACTGGCTAGTGGTGAATACGTCGATGCAAACGCCCATGATCCCACCGCGGTTCCTGCAAGTCCAAAGCGCAAACGGCGTTTGTGGATACCGTCAGATACAGGTACCTCATCAAAACGCGCAGTTGTGGGCGTTTTTTTTGATTTGCCCTTTTGCCAACGAAAATTAAATCTGATAGGAAGTGCCAACCGCCCTTGCGCGCACAGAAATAAGGTATCGTCGTGACACACAAAAAAAGGAGCCAAATGGTCGGAACGCACCCTGATTGCCGGGGACGGTATGTTTCGCCTGCGGGCTGTGCCAGCTACCAGTGATACCCAAATAACCGTCACCAAAACCGATAATGTTCTGTTATTAGTCTGCGCGCGCAGTGAAAGCCTTTCCATGGTACACAAAAAAAGACTTCTGCCACCCACGACAAGGTATGGAAACCTATTGGGGAACCTTCCCGGTGAGGGCCTCTGCCGCTCCGTTAGCCTTTGGTTTATTAGTAGTGGCTTATAAGCGCCATTTGTGTGGGGTTGTTCGGCCTATGCCCAGTGGTCATCAAACGGCCTATCCCAGTGGTCATCAAACAGCAGTCAACCAATAGATCGACTCAGAAAACTGATAAGCATATTTGTGCTGTCATTTGCAATATGAGAATGACGTTGAAGCATCATTTGAATCCAATGCCACACTGCGGGACGCAAAACGGGGATCAGGCAGATTGTGGGGACGGGGAGCGCATTTCCCTAAGCGCCCGCAACTGAACCGGCCAGTGCACCAGTGCACCAGTGACTTTCTTTTTTTTGCGAATGTACTCATTTTCTGGGGGTGAGTACCAAAAAAAAAAATGCTGCGACGTGAGGATACGGTCTAACACCGGGAACCATAGTGAATATCCTGATAGTTCCTTTTTGCCTGACCGCGCTGCTTGTCGAATGTTCTAAGTATGTCGAATGTTCTGCGGATGGGCATAGTAAAGTTTGATGGATCAGCAGCGACCGGAATCCTTCTGGCGTGTCGCAAAAAAAGAATCACAACAATACCAGTTCTACATTGGGGCGGCAGGATACCGTTACTCTCCTGCCGACACCCAGGGGTTTTTAGTTACGCTGCCGTCCGGACCTGGTAACATGTGGCTCCGTGAGAATACCAGTCAGTGTGTGCCATTTTTATGGGCCGCGAGGAAAAAAAATGGAGCCTTTTACTTTGGATGCGGAACCACCACCAAACTCGCCGGTCTCCTATTGCGTCTACTCCGTGGTTTGTCTTTGCCGGTCGGCTCTTGACCTCATATGTGCCGCACAGGGAAGTAAGCAGCAGTAAGGCCAATGATTCCGTCAGATTATTATGAGCTTCACCTTCCCATTCTATGAGCGGGGACGGGTCGGAAAAAAAGGCGAGTGCACCAAACCATCAAGACACGTCAGGAACCATCGTCGCGTCTACCGTGTGCTTTCTTCTAATCGGACTCGCAAAAAGATGAGCGGCCTAAGACTTGAATCGAGCCCCGGACATCTTTTTCATATCCGCAAGTTCATACATGCTTTCCGAAAACCAAACACGGCATGCTTATGACAAGCCCATTTTTCATCCAATGGTGACCACGTCCCCTTCCCGGGACCGGAGCTCACAATCCATTCTTCATACAGTTGTCACGTAACGTAAACATGTAGCGCCAGACTACTACCACACGCATATTCCACGTAATCATGTTTGTTACCCGCCATTTTTTTGTGCGCTCGCTTGTTTGCGTAGTCCCACAAACGTTGCAACCCCACAAAAAAAAAAGGGTACTGGGGTTCGGGTGCATGGTGGATCGAACGACGAGATATCTCCTGCCCGCGTGGACGTTGGGATTCGGTGAGTAGCGACATATATGTATGATGCCGTTGTTTGGACAGCGGTTGTTCAAAAATGTTCGCTCCCTCCTCCGCCGCCTTCAATGTTTGCATGGGGTTCCATCAAGCACCCCATTCAGACCGCTTAGAATCTGCCTATGGCACTGGTATTCACGAAGCTTATCATCTCAATAAGCGCCGTCGGCTTGAAGAAGGCGAATCGAGGGTCAGCATGGATCGCCGCGGTCATCGTCAGATGCGGCTTCCGCCCGTGCGCCCGCAAGTCCTTCTGTTGCCACACGACACGACGACGCTGGGCATCAACAAACTCCGCCGCCCGGGAGCACCGCTGATCCACCATGGTACATGGCGTCTATTTACGATACGTACGAGTCCCTACCAGGGCAACCTCCATCGGCATATGGAGAGGCACAACCTCATCAGGGCATCCGTCTCCTCCTAATGCGATGCAGACTGGGAACCGATACGCATCGCGTCCGCTCTCCCCCCGATCTTACATGGCGGCTCATCCTCCAGAAATATACAGGCAAGGGCCACATAAGCCTCCATACCCATATCCTATGCGACCGGACATTGCCGCAATGTATTACGCCTCTCGGATGGGACAGGCATCCCAACGGTTCTCAGGCCCATCCACAACCACCGGACATGCATCATTACTACCACACCCCGCATCCGGAATACGACCACCACTGTCGGACGTTCCCACATGAGGGTCCGTATTCGTATCATCCGTACGCTCATCATTCCCCTGCTCCACAGCCGCGGGAACTGGACGGTACTTCACCTGGTGAACAGCAGCAGCAGTCGCAGCAGCAGCCGCCACAGGCGCATCTGTTTCTTTCACTGCGTGGAAATGTTTTTGCAAACTGGGCCCGCGTCAGTGATAACAATAATAACATGACTGTATTAGGGTATAGAAAGCTAATCTAAGACAAAATTACGACTACTAGGTTTGGTTGTTAACATTGTGATCCTCCCAAAAATAGTATTCTGGCGTTTCCAGCTTCGCCTCATTGTTCAAGTATTCTGGCGTTTTCAGCTTCCCTCCAGTGTTCACAATGAGCACCTCCGGCGCGGGCATGCCTTGCAATGGCGGTGGGTCTCCAGCGGTAGCAGCCTTCCCACCACTCAAATACCGCGCATTTCGTTTCCGCACAAACACAATCCACCCACCGGCCGCAACGATGAGAACAAAACACCCGCGAAGACGCCACCCGCGATGGCACCACCAATGTTTACCCCGCCTTCATCCCCCCCCTTGCCGCTCCCTTGACTACCCGGTGGCCCCACGCCAGGAATCGCGCCATTGGCGCCACTGGCTGGGAGACCCTTGAACCATGGGTCACTTAAAACATCGTCGTAAAAATAGAGCAATGTATCGTTCGCTACAGTCGCTCTGGCGCCGCCGTAGGTCAAGTCCACACAGACACCTAATAGTCTAGTCTAGACTCCTTCTATCTACCTACCTCCTTGACAACGCGACGACGGGCCAAAGATCGGACGCCGAGGCTGTTTCGACGTTGCACAAAGTCCGTGTCCGGACAGCGCTTGAGAATTCCCGTCCTCGTCCGCGTCCCCTCCTCCTTTCCCCGTCCTCCATGCCTCCTCCTCGTCGTAAACATTCTCGGGCACTTTACTATAGAAACACTTAATCCCGCCTACCTCTGACACTCCTCCGCCAATTACAGAAAGGCCTTCGCAGCACCACTATCGATCACATCGCTCAAAAATGCGAGGTCACTGAATGTAGTGGCCTGGGTCGTTTATGGTCTCGTTGGAGAATCGGACATAGAGGTAGTCGAATGACGACGATTATCAGGCCTATGATAGGGATTTCGTATGTGAATGGTTGTCGGGCGGAAACGTCTGCACGACAATCTCTGTTTTATATCCCTGCAACCCCGCAACCAATTAGGCAATTCAACTACGGGCAAATAGCAAAGAGATGCGCAACGCCTAATCGATCCCGCCAACTGCTATTCAATGATAACGATCATGTAATGCTTCATCCTCTTGTTTACCACGCGTACTCGATCCCACAAGTCTTGCACATTACATACAGACCCCACTTTCTTTCGCCCCAAATCACGATGCAACTGCTCGTACTTTCTGTTTCCAGAAGCGAGTTGCGCAGTGAATTTGAGATAGGGTTGCCGGGGCCTTCCCTGGATCTACTGTGGTGGCGGACGAGATGCATTGGGATTTCAAGTTGGAAGAAAGCATTGACCTTGCCTCCCTTTCCACTTCTGTTCCACTGTCGCCAAAAACAGTTTTGGCATTCGAAACAGCCATGCATATCATATCCACATGATACAATGTGCATTCTCTCCCGCTTCGTAGCATAGATGTTGGTGTCCGGAAACGCTGACGCGATGGGGAAAGGATGCGGAACCGTTCACTGCAAAGGACCTACGATCGCAAGAGGTTCCACGTGATGTGCGACAACTGGTGGTAAGGTGTCCGTGCTGCGCATGGCAAACTCCACATTTTTCGGTCAGTACAGCATTTGGAACATATGCGTGTATGTAAGGAGGTGCAAAAAAGATCATGGAACGTTTTCTTCTTAAAATACCGAGTATGGACAGCCGGTGGATCTAACTTGTATGCTAAATTGCGGACGCTGCCATGTTAGCCAATTCCGTATGGCGGGAAAGTATACTATGTATTTTGCCGTCCGGCACATGGTACAATTCGTGGTTGGAAAAGGTAGGCAAAAAATGACATGTTGTTGATTGAGAGGTGTGGGTGGAGCAGTTGTAGAGAACCACTCATTTGAACGACAAATGGGTCCACTCAGAACAGGCATGGTTTTAGATTTGAACTAGGGACGAGGCACTTTCAAGGTCGCTGCGTCCATGGCCACGCTGTCTAAAGTGCAATCTGGAGGCAGCCAACCACCAAAATAACACCAAAAAAAGACCAAACCCGCAGACACCGTAACCAGACGTGAATGGCGGATATCGACGATGGTCCACTCCCTCCGGTTGTGTGCTTTGTACTGTTTGGCCAAATGAACGAGATAACGCAGCCAGGTGAGTACAGAATGGGAAGGAAACAGGTTAATCCCTCCGTCCATTCGTCGTTGAGGGTAGCGAATTTGTGGCGCATAACCATCCCACTACATCGGCCGTCGCCCGGGATTCATAATGTCTAAAAATGCAATATGTGTTGTCGGTTCAGTAGGCAGATAAAAAAGGAGAAGTCTGTGCAGGGTAGTGCTGGATACGTCAATGCGAACGACCACGATCCCGCCGCGTTTGCAGTATGGAAGTCCGAAACGTACCACGATTCGCACGTTTGTTCGTACTTCGGATACCCATCGAAAAGCGCAGTCGTGGCCGTTCTTTCATTCGATGGTGAAAAACGTCCCGGCCCTGAAACGTGAGCTGGCAATCCAGTCTCCATACGTTTGTATGTAGAGTAACATGTAGCGGAACCCCGCGCATGTTCTAAAATGTTTATAGTTCCAATCACCATCTTTTTGTGCCTCGCTGGTCGCGCAGTCCTCCGCAGTCCCACAAACGCTGAAACTGAGCCATCTCAGGTTCTGCCCACGCACTTCATCTTCGATTACACTCGCTGGGTAAGGGCGACAAAAAAAGGTTGCGGAAGTGATGCAGTAGAAGTCCACCAGGAAGGGTCGACCTTCAATGGAAGGCAATCGCGGTCAACACCTTCCGATACGCACTTGAATGACTGGCTCCGTGTGGGCGCACACCATTTGCAGCGGCTGCGCACACAAAATGCAAGATGGGTGATGTGTGACCGCCAGACGAACACTACGGGAGCCATTCGACGCTGTGCGACTGCGACTACCTGGATACACTGGTGCTTGACGGGACGCAACTCCGCTGACCGTAAATCCTCAAACAAATCCGCATAATCGCCCAAAAAATGGAAAAACCGGAATAAGAGTACGGGCTTGAACTTGTCACTAACGAACAACATTCGGCCGAACGGAGTCACGGGCCAATTTTGCTTTCTCCGGGCTCAATGTACGGATCCAAGCAAATACAGCGGCGTGATGCGTCATGCAGAATGAGCAAAAGGACGTCCACCAGCACAGGAAGCGCAGGGATATGTTGGGGAACAGCAGTTTACCCCCTCCTTTAAGGTTTACGACCTGGCATCCCCCCCGTCGTCTGAAAATGCAAAATTCGTGCGCGCGTCGCCATTCCAAACACTGTGAAGCAGGTATCAATTTTTTCCATTCCAAACACCGTTAAAGAATGGACTCAAGAAAGGGTAGGCAACGAGGCCGCTTTTTCTCATAATTGAATGGATGCCAGGGGGGTCTGTTCAATACTGTAGGACCCGCTCTTCACCCATTACGGAAAGGAAACCACGCACATACGTACAAAAATGTAAAACGTGAACAGAGTCTGATTACGATGTGGTTTGGTGGAAAAAAAAGGATGAACTGAAAGTAGGACGGCGAACCGTCGGGCGAATGATAGTCGGCCCCGGCTGAATGCTGTCAACTCTGGTGTGCGAGTGAGTCTCAGCAATGTTCACATTTGGCTCAACTGGAACAATCTACCCTCGATTCAGGATGAAAAAAAGGCAGAAGTCCTGCGTACCGATACATTGGATTGAACAAGGCGTCTGAGCCCCGCCCTCCTTTTGTAATTCTCGTGTGCTTCGTCAGTGCTCGGATGGACGGGACAAACAATCTTAGAGCATATGGAGGGAGGAACGAAGAAGGGAAAAAAGCTGGCTGCCAAACGTACTTAATTGCGATTGGAAACCTCCCTGGTCCCATTCACGTACTTGAGGTGTCAAAAGCGTAGTTTTAAACCGTGACCCACCGGTACACTATAAGCGCATTGCTGCGAATTAAGCGACGTTCTCCCGCTGTGCGCGCTGTGCTTCACCCGTCATTCATCAGTATCCTGAAACTAACGCAATTGTACGCCGTAAGACAACTGGCGTTCGACGAAGAGCGTAACACGTCCCGCTCGCGGGGTATCCAAATGTTTACTTCGCAATAAAAGCAACCCATACCTGCGCCAAAAAAAACGTTCCCGATGGATCGACAGGGCCGAATGAGGGTTTGACTTCAAACTCCCGCTTTCTTTATTTCAATCGCGGATTCAATATTTGAGATGTAATGGACCGTTTTGGCGGCAAATGAAAAACGGCGCAGAGGTACGAAAGGCAAAAAAAAATGCAGAGGAACGTGGTGGCAGTGAACAGATTCGCTCCCATTCTTGTTTTTCAGCTGTGGGATCAGTATTGACGATGAAATGGGACCGTTGGTGGAAAAACGGGATGATATGGCTTGCAGAGGAGCGAAAGGCGAAAAAACATAGCAAGATGACGGATACAGTGAACAAAATCCGCTCGCGCCGGTGTTCTTGTCCACAATGACTGAATGGAGCAATCACAATGACATGCCAATCTGCGTCCGCGATAGCCAAGGAGCTGGCCGGGCGCGGCATTCATTCTTCCTTTTGAAAGACCATGCGCGGAGTAGTTCCAACAAAAGCTGGCAAAAGACGTTTCGGCAAAGGATCAATTCCTTATGAGCCCCCGGAATGACTTCGATCGGGACAGTGAAGATAATTGCTGTGCGGGTGGATCCCTAAGAAAATCTACTACGCGGAAAGGGTCAATATCAGGAGAAGCGAAAAAAAATTAGAGTAATTCGGGATTGTACAGAGGGTCCTTCGGAGGTCTGACATCGACGGGCATCCAATGCAAAGAGCGCTGTCAAGACACGACGTCTCGCCAGTCAAAGTACGAACGCCATGTCAGAACGCATTGTATTTCGGCGCCTGGGTCTCCTGTGCATTAGTACTTTTCACTCGCTGGACGCATACCTTAGGCTTATTGTGGAGGGCTCAAAAAACCAAAAGGGCAATGTATAAACCATCATACACAGCAGGATCTCCTGCGGGGTACAAGTCGACTGACGGACTGCGTCGTGATGAAAATCAGCAGGCCCAGGTAGCAAGAGGTAAACCCACCCTATATTAATGCAATACACAGCAACATTGTAGGAAATACAGTTGTCCTCGATGAGATGTTGCGGTATCCTGATATGAAAATGTGTTGTGGATATTGACGGTATCCGACATGAACTGCGCAGAAGCGCGTGACTTTGGCTCTCGAAACTTCCTTCCTCACACACAATCTTCCTTCCAATCAAAATGTTCTTGGTCCCACGCCATAACCGCGCTATGCTTGTCCTGAGTCGGCCCGCAGCTGTTTCCGCTGGCTTTGGGTATGGCACGACCGCTGGTTCGCCTTTGTTCGAGCGTGCCGTAACGTTGGGCCCAAAACTGCCGGAGACTTCACAAATTCCATTGTATCGACCCGTTCGGCAAACTCGCTGGACTGCAGATGAAGATGCGCTTTTATGTGTTGGGAGGGAAAAGGGAGTGCCTATGAAGAAAATTGCTGCTTCGTTGCCCGGCAGAAGTGTTCACAGCTGCCATAATCGGTGGAGAATGCCTCAAGACGACCTGCGCGCCCGCAAAAGGGGGATGTGGTCCCATGATGAAGTATCAAAGTTGCAAAGTATTTTGGTTGAAATGCGAACTTCGGGCCAAAAGGTAGACCTCGGTCGCATTGCCAGAGCTTTAGGTCGCACATCCCGTTCCGTAGAGTACAAGTGTGAACAGCTGAGAGTCACGAAGCACGGACCATTTTCCCCGAAGGAGGATGCTATAATTGTCGAAGGTCTAAAGAATGACCTGTCCCCCAACACCCTCGCAAATCAGTTGGGCCGATGGAGACGATCAGTTATGTGGCGTTGCTTTGCTCTTGACGGCAACCGACAGAGGGGGAAATGGTCTTTGGAGGAAGATGCCAAGTTGAAGGAAGGAGTGGCAATGTTTGGGAGGACTTGGGGCAAAGTCTCAGACCATGTTGGCACAAGAGGTTATGATGATTGTCGTGTGCGGTGCATCAGTGTGAACACACTCCGGAAGGGACGATGGTCCCAAGCGGAAGACGAAAAGCTTATGGCCTTGTATGGAAAAGTTGGTGCAAATGCTGGAGAAATCGCGCGCAACTTTGGTGGTAATCGGAACTACCACCAAGTCCGATGGAGACTCCGTGCACTTGGGCTGACCGGCAAGGCCGTTCGGAGTGCGTAGTATGTGGCATGCATTACGTGGATGATTAGGAGAAGCGCTTCACTTGGCTTTTGCGAAAATACTGCGCCTAAAATCTACTTTCCCAATGTTGCATATTGGGTTGTATTGATTTCGAGTTTAACAGTGCATCTTTGGCGGTTCTTCATGTACCATTTGAGCGGTGAATTGTCTGAGCAGTGAATTATCTCTACCTTTCCATTGCCGCCATGTTTAAGATTTGACCCGCCACCCGGTGCACTGACTTTCTCCCATCCATGCCGACCTTGTTTATGTCAACAGGATTATACGAGTAGTGATCTCCTTGCCCATCTAATATCTACGGAACGCATCGACCGAACACAATCTTTACCCCACTCGCAGCGACCACGATCGCGAAAGAAGTTAAAATTACAAAAGATCATTGAAATTCCACCCCTTTCAGCTTATTGTTTGCGCAGGCGGTCAATACTGAGGGCTGCCAAACTCAATTTGAATCCCATCGGGGTCGCTTACCTTGCTTTGAACCACCTTTCCAAGGTTTACCTTATTGAAAGGATCGTCAAGCACTGTCTTCCAGACGTTTCACCCTCCTGATTGGCAACACAGAAACGTAATCTTTCCTCTCATCTTCCCCCTCCCGACCACGCCGTTGACAAAATTTGCCGCGAATGAATGCGAAAATACAAAATACCGTGTTAAATTGTCCCTTTAACCTATTACTCGCCCAATCATTTCAGGGAAGTGGGGAGATGATCGCTTCCCCCATGTGAGGTACCAATGTGTTTTTTATGTCGGTTTCCCTGCTTGAAGGAAATAGGAATTCGATAGTGCCGGCAACGTACGACAAAAAAAAACCGGCACGACGAGCTGTCGGTGCAGACTTTTCCACTTTGAGTAGCGACACGAGCAGGATTTGAACCTGCGCGGGAAAATCCCAATTGATTCCAATCTTACAACGCGCTGCTGTAGAATTCTAGTCAATCGCCTTAACCACTCGGCCATCGTGTCATCTTCTTCTCGACGCTTCAACCACGTTACTCTGAGCTTACGAGTCTTTTGGGTGATAAGGTTTTTTTTTTTTTTGAGCTGGGAGAGTTGGCGGTGCGCCTCTTCGAATGTTCTTTGTCGGCGTGTTGTGTGCCTCATTCATCGAGCAAATTGCAAGCGCTAGCAATCTGAGTTGTTCTCATTGGGTGGCCGTCTTGCTTTGCTTCGTTTTTTGGGCTGAACGGGGGGAAATACGAGCTAAGGATAGCCAATCTGCCGTCTGCCCCTCCCAAGCAAAATGCTCATCCCGCGAGGCCGAACTTATGAGGTACACAAATGGAAGAGCAGCTATCAAATCATTTGCCAATGTCAACATTTGAAGATCACGACGATTTATGCGGAAGACCCATGTTTATTCAGCAGTTTTACAGACCCTTCCCCCCCAAATCACAACAGTGGAAAAGTCTCAAATTATATCGCAACCACAGATGCAGAACCTGTTTTGTGAAACCTACAGACAGCGGCGTGATCATTGCTGTGACATTCACCTTGCCGTTGGACCTGCGTTGAAAGGTGCTAGACTTTGGGACCCCTTAATCGTCATCCTCCCTCCTCTTGCTGACCGGGCTGCGATTACCATTCTGAGGACGTGGGCTGGCTTCCCTCTTGCGATCGTCATGGCCATTGTCCATCCTGGTATCCCCATCAACATCGCGCTTCTCGACGTCGCGTTCCCGGTCGCGCCTGTCGTCGCGCCTGTCGTCGCGGTCACGCCTCGGTTCACGGTCATCGTCGCGGCGAGGAGGGGAGCGACGCCTGTCATCATAACGGGAGGAGCCTCCGCGTGCGGGTGAACGAGACCTGGAGCGACGAGGAGCACCGCGAGGACCCCGTTCCCTGTCGTCGAAGCGCCAATTACGGCTGGGAGTGTTCTTGGCCCACTGAAAATAAAGTGCGCGGTCAGAATCATCAGTTATGCCACTGCTCGAATGCAAACATGCAGCAGGACAAGCGCTACAAACCTGAACATTGATCACGTATCCGTCCACGGACCTGATTTGATTACCAGCAACCACGACGTCAGGGATAAGTTCTCCCAAAGCACAAATGAGGAACTGGTAGCTGGACGTTCCACGAACCTGTCGCGCATCTCATGGAGCGCATCCTCGGCATCCCTGGGATCCTCGAACTCAACAAAAGCATATGTGCTGTGTATGGAGGTGAAGTGGAAAAGTTAAACCAGTATGAACGGCGAAGAAGGACTTGCGTAAAAACACTCACGATCTGGTGAGTCCCATGCGAGGCGCTGGGATGTCACAACGCACCAGTCTGCCGTATCTGGATTGTGTAAGTGTTCGAGAAGAGAGAAGCCAGAGATCAGATACCCCGATGGCAACAAAGGACACAAGCTCTCCAAATGGTTCCCGCTCCATGTATTTTGCTGCTCCCTGTCGGTAAGAAGCAGCGAGCACACGGCGGCCGTCTTGTGGTCGGCGTTCCGACGACAAAGGGCCTTGCTTGGCCGAATCCAGATCTCCTTCCCACGGCCCGATTGCGGCGTTATCTAGCAGTGGCCACGTACCTCTCGAACTCGTACGCAAGATCCTTCGCCCTCGTTTCGGGACCGAAACCAGCGACGAACAACGTAGTGCGCCTGCTCCTGCTCATTCTTCTGTCCTTGAGATGCAATGGATGCTTCGTTGGAGGATGGAAGAGGGCAAAGGCTTGGTCGTCCCAATTCCGGTTTCTGGATCGAACCATCCCAGCCAGATGCTTGGCTGTGGCGCGGAAGGACTGCGCACTTCGGATACCTATTATCACTTCTGGTTGCGACAGCAACGACACATGAAGGATAGGTGTTCCTATTGCTTCCGCATAACCCCATCTGGCCGCACCAGTTTCAGTAGCCGGTTTCATTCGCATGTCAGCTTCCGAAGACCAGTGCTAAAGTTGATGTCGGTTACCCTGGTGCAAAATACGGGCAGTATCCCTTCAAATACTCCAGGGAGCCACTTTCGAAAAAAGGCCAAAACCCAGTTTAGAACGCAGATGTGCTTACCCAAGATTCAACCACAATTAGCATTTAACGGAGCTTTGACATTCGCGCTCAATTCTCACTCGTTGCAGCCTTGTTTTGCGCTGACGAATACAGGTTTTTTGAAACAGTCCAGCAACACTCTTCCAAATGCGCGAAACCAGCAGCGACAATGATGCGGCACACGTCTTTGCTCGACGATACCCAATGATTTTTTACAACCGAAACATGATGTTCCACTACTCCGCGAACCCCGTGGAAAGCACAGAAGATGAGCGTTGCAATATCTGCGACGCCCTTATACCATGGGACATCTTTTGAAGCTCCGCACAGAACCATATGCCCATGTGCGCGAGGTATCTGTTTCAAAAAAAGCAGCACGAAGATGGTATGGCCCACGCGCGACACGGCGGCACGTCCCCGCGGCAGACTCCGAAAGATTTCGCGGGCGCGTGATGTATGCAGCTGGTCTTTGGACATTCGCGTGCGTGGGCGAAAAAGACATGAATACCGTGAATGCTTCTCCGCGAGTCCCCTTTAGTCTCCGGGATTGACGGGTACGTTGCGAGAACACATGAGAAAAAAAATCCAATCACCAAACATACAACAGTAAGTGGTCCAAGTTCTCGCTCGAGCTTGACCCTTTGACTCCGACTTCTATTACACTTGTTTTGTCTTGTCCTGGCGAAAAGAAAGACGCGGTTGGTAAATGTGAATAGGAACTGATTCCTTTGAAACCACCGTTTGGAAAATGATAGACGCCAAATGGACATTGCCACCCTACACTTAACCTCTCCTTGGAAGATACGACAGACGTTTCATATCCACATTGATCAATACACCACACGAGGAAGCTCAAATATGATGATTCCTTGGATACCCTCCAAGTTCATTTGTGGACCCCCGTGATAGTTCTCTTTTTTTCCTCCCAGAACCCCGGAAATGAGAAGAACGAGGAGCAGCGGCTACGCACCGTACCTTTTGTCCTGCAAAGTCGGCCAAAAAAAGCAATGATACACGAAGGTGCCATCCCCTCGAATCACCGTTCAGTGACCCCAGGGGAGATATCCACCGCTACTCGCAAAGTACTACCTCTCTCGGCGGATACATTTCAAGCAGACATCAGGAGGTACATATCAGAGTCGTGTTCGTTTCATTCGCATCCCCGGCGCAAGAATTTAATCAACCCAGAGAGATTGGCCGCACCACAAAATGGACTCAAAGCTCCGCCCACGGGTCATGTCGATCATACAACTCTGTTTTTTTGTTTCCTTTTACGGCAGCCACCATTCCGAATGGAAAGAAAACAACCACGGTGTAGAATTGTACCTAACTCGGGGTTGGATTGAACCAACATCTTGCGCATACACCGGCCAGGGACCAGTTTTGGCTTCACGGGTCCAGGACTGGATTCGTGATCTGCTCCTGTTGGTGACTTGAGCCTTCATTTACAGGCCGTGCTGCGGTCTCAAAGGTCTCAACAAAACCAAACCAAAGAAAAAAACGAAAGCGAAAAGTATCAAGCTAAAGCTTTGGGATTCAAACCCTAGCACCCGCGCATCAACGGTACAGAGTTCACTTTCTGCCATGCTTGAACGGGCATAAACCGAACACTGGCTCTCTTCATCAAATATCTTGGTCCTTCTTCACATCGCAGATTTACGCCTTACCCCACACACTTGATCCGCAAACTCCATATGCCACATCTTCATTCAGGCCAATCTCAACATTTTTGCATTCATTAAAGCGTTGCATACCATTTTAGAGTGGTCTATTAGCGGAAGTCCTGGCGGCGTGACCCTGGATTGATCAACAGAACCAACCACCCAAGAAACGCAAGCCAATCAGCTCATCCATGAGGGCATGCTCTCAACTGCGGCGACGATCAGCGCAGTTTTTTGGTGAGCCGTTTTTTGTTCGTTTTTCGTTGACTCCACTTCCATTCGCCATTCGATGGACGCAAAAAACAGGGGCAATGAAAAGGTATCCCGTATGTGTAAGATGTGGACCTAAAGTCCCGTCCCACGCGCCAATGTAATATTTGGTTTGATGCACATCCCAAACAATAAATATGCCAGCAGCACATACTCTCGCCCAAAGAAACGCCTCATGATATAATTCCCTTTTCATTTTCATTTTTTTTAAAAATAAACCCCTCACCCACGGCCTCACACCCCGCCCTCACACCACACCACAACGAAAAGAACCGACCCGAAAAAAAAAGGAAAGGAGTGAGAGAGAAAAACAAAAAGAGATACTAATCTATAATACACCGCGTGCGGGCATGGGTGGAGACCGGGGGCTTTTCGTTTCGTTGCGTTGCGTGGTGGGGGATTGTTGAGTGTTTTTTCTGGTAGGGTGTTTCAGGTTGTTGGGTGTTTTGGGGGTGTTTTGGGTGTTTGATGGTGTGTTGTTTGTGTTGGATTACCGCCACTGCAAGAACAAAAAAGCAACAAATTAGTACCTTTTACCAAAAACCACTACACATGTACCAAAATCCTGCTTACCTGCGCATACCCGTTCCCTTCTGCTCGCCCTCCACCACTCCTCCGCCCCGTCCCCGTCGTCCCAACTCCCGCCAACCCGCCAGCACCTTTGCTTCCCCCCTCATACCGCGACTGGCGGTACTCCCCATATCCACCCGCACTCGCACCACCAGCAGCGTTATTCCCAAACCCGTACCCACGCGCCCCATTCACAACCGCCGCCGTCGACGTCGCTGACGCAGCATTGGTTGTGGCGGTAGCGGTAGCGGCGGAAGGTGCCATACTCATACGGTACGTGCTTTTCCGGTGCTCACTTGACGCTGATGACGGTGCACCGGTGGTCGCTCCGGTACCGCTAGTCGCGGTTGTATTTCCACTCGCGTTGGTTCCGGTGGCGTATGAAATCGGCGGTAACCCGCTCGCGTACCCATCCCCACGGTAATACAAGCTGGTTCGCGGGGAGGTGGGTGTCTGCTGCTGGGTTTGCGGTGCCGAGTACCCCGCGGAACGCTGGGACGGTGGGACGTGGCTCGCAGAGCTGTATCCCGCCGTGTTGATGACAGCCGGTAAGGACTGCTTCCGGCCCGACAGGATACTGGATCCGTTCACCCCGCCACCACCCATAATGCTTTGTCTCGCACCGCCCGACACCGGCCCGTTCGCATTTGATGCGTACCCGGCGTTACCCGTACCCGCACCAGCAGCAGACGAGTTGATCGCCGTCCCAAACCTCGGTCTCCCAGCGCCACCGCCCGTCTTCCCCGCCCCAGCAGAATTCCCAACCTCAAGCGTCCCCGCACTCTGCTTCCGCCTAAACGCCGCCCCTCCCGCCGTTCCCGCTGCACTATTATTCGCATATCGTCCACCAGGCGACGTCGACACACTCCGACTACTCGACCGCGCACCAGGCGT
The DNA here is from genome assembly GCA_027604605.1 of Borealophlyctis nickersoniae. Classification (NCBI taxonomy): domain Eukaryota; kingdom Fungi; phylum Chytridiomycota; class Chytridiomycetes; order Rhizophlyctidales; family Borealophlyctidaceae; genus Borealophlyctis; species Borealophlyctis nickersoniae. Next base: position 17,120 of record JADGKA010000354.1, read on the forward strand.
ATTCGTCCGTTCCCCTTGCAAAATCCACTCATGGTTCAACCCTTCCTCAGGCGACATGCGTTTCTCGGGGTCCCACGTTAAACACCGCTCGATGAAATTGACAAACAGGGTGTCTTGGCACCGTAACACCGCCGAGAGGGATTTGGTGGCTGGACGCCGCTTTTTGCCCTTGCTGTTGGGAACGATACGCGGTGCGCCGGATGGGTCTACACATTTACGTCAACAAAAAACTCTTTGCAAGTAAAACAAAGACAAAGTGCTCTCACCAAAAAACAACTTCCTCCTCGTCCCTCTATCCACAAAACTCATATCCGGCACCCCCTTCACCTCCATGATACACGACAATTGCTCCTGCTCGTTCTCACCCGGGAAGAGCGGGTAGCCCGTGTACAGTTCCGCTAATATACAGCCCAGGGACCACATATCGATCGAGACGTTGTAACTTATGCCTAGGGATATCACAATTGGGTTAGCGAAACAACAGGGGGAAAGCCGGAAAAGGAGGAGACGGAACACCTACCCAAAATAACCTCCGGACTCCGATAAAACCGACTCTGGACATACGTGTACACCTTCTCATCCTCAAAGCAACTGCTTCCAAAATCAATCACTTTAATATCGTAGTTGCGTGATGTTGGATCAAAGTCATATGGGGTGGAGGAAGGAGAGGAGCGGTGTCGTGTGCTGTCGCTGCCGGTGCTGTTGGCGCCGTGGAGGTTGCTGTCGGATCGACTGGGGGCTTGGATGGAGGGGTCGCGGAGGAGGACATTCTGAGGGGGGACCAATCGCGTCAATTTATTGTCGGTTTGACCAGTTTTGAGACACATGACAAAAAGTAACCGTACCTCTGGTTTCAAATCACAATGCACAATCCTCTGCTGCCTCAACAGTTGCAAACAATGCAGGATCTGAACGGTAAACCTGTTCCAAAAACCACATCATCAGCATTCCACTTCCCCCTCCACATGCTCCCACAACCCCGCTCACCTTCTAATAACCCCCAAATGCACCCCTCGAAACCCTCCAGCCTTCAACCACTCATACAGATTGATTCCAAGCAACTCAAATGTAATGCATAGGTGTCCCCGGAAATAAAAGTGCTCCCCCATGTGGATGATGCTGTTTGCGTCATCCGGATCCTAAATTTACCAAGGGAAAGCAAAGATCCATTAGCTACGCACAATCCCAAGAAATTCAAGAATCCTCTTCATTACCTCGCTCTTCAATTTGTCCAACACTTTCACCTCCACCGCCCCCTGCTTCTCAAACCTCTTCTTATTCCTAATGATCTTCAACGCCACATTCGCCTTTGCTTTATGATCATAGCATTTGACAACCTGTCCAAAGGAACCCTTTCCCAACAACGACAAAATCTCGTATCGATAGCCAATATGGTCATGTTTGGTTAAATAATAATCCCCACGCGAGTCGTCGTAGCCGTTGTTGTACACGGCCTTGTCGTCGTCTTTGGTCGTGCCAGAGACGTTGGCGATTTCGGCTCGGTCTGCACCGCTGCGGCGACGGAGGCCGCCGATTTTTTCGACCGTTGCGGCGCCGGCAAAGTAGATTTCTTTGTACTCGTAGACTTCGCGTTGTTCGTATGGGGTCAAGAGATCTTTGTAGTATGTCATAGTCGCTGGAGGACAAGATAATTTAGCCTCGCAATGTTTTGAAATGAAAGTAAGGCTGAATAAACGAGGCAACAAACCTTCTGGCGTCAAAGGCAACTTCAAATCCTTTGCGGACGGTGGCCCATACGTCGACCGCGTTCCCGTCCTCGGCACACTCCTCGACCTAGGTGACGCATTCCGCTGCTTACTTGTGTCTCTCGACGGACTATTCGGCCTCCTTGCTCCCACCCCATTCACTGTCCCCGCCGCAGCTCCCGATCGCCACGTTCTTCCTTCCGCCGCACTTGATGTAGGATTGGCATTCGCAGACGGTGCGCGACCTGTCGCCGACCTTGCCCTCCCTTCCGAAACCACAGGAGACGCCTGTTTCTGTTGCTGCCGAACCCGCGAATACTTTGAATCGCCATATCCGGTCCCATTTGTCGTGGTGGATGGAGTTTGGCGAGCCGAAGACTGAGCTGTTCGGGCACTGGATGTTGCGGATTGGGACGATTTGGGCGCGGATGACTGTTGGTACTGCGCCTGATGATTCACAACGGATGGAACAGAGGCAGCTGGGGCGGAGCTTGTTTCAGGGTACGAATATGTCAATGAGGCGTCAGCAGTATGAATCGCACGCTGGGCGTCGTTGATTTGCCGAGTACTGCCATTGTGCGGCGCCGATTGGGGTTCTCGTGCAGGAAAGTATTTTAAGCTGCTCTGCAGGGCCTGAGCCGATGCGATCGCTTGCGGGGAAATGGGTTTTGGAACAGGGAGGAGAGATTTGCTCATGACCGCACGCCGAGCGTTTGCCGGTGATGTTGGGCCCGTAGCTGTCTCTTTTAGTGGTCTCAGAGAAGCTGGAACGGACACGGCCGACAAATGCTGAATGTTGTTTCCCGTGTAGCTCGCATTTGAATGCATGTACTGGTCACTCCGTCGGGAAGCCTGAGACGCCGAATGATCCTCATTCATCAGCGCGGACATTGTCACAAACACAGTATCAACCTCTGGGTCCGATCTGCAAGTGGAGACAAAGATTGCGCTTAGCGGACAAAGACAAGAAACCGGAAACATCACGGCAGGACCATTTCAAGAAAAATCATCAAAGGGTAGGGTAGGCCCACCACACCAATTTTCGTACCTATCATTTGCGCCGCCTCCATAATTTCCATAATCGGTGTATCCACCATACATGCTCGTTCCCTTCCATGTCCTTGCTTCACTTCCAGCCGTTCCCACCAACCCAGCCCTTTCCAACCGTCCACCACCACCACCACCACTGCCGCCGCCGCCGCCCACCACATCGGCTCTAGTCACACTCGACAACGCTCGACTCCTTCGCACATCTGAGGCCGTATCTGTATTTGCATCCATAAACTCGGCACTCGAGGTAGCTCTTAGTCTCCCCGGCTGAAAGCCGCGATGTTGCTGCTGTTGTTGCGGTTGAAGGCGTTGTTGCTGTTGCGAATGGTCGTCATCGCCATAGCCTATACTCTCCTCCGGCGGCACACCGACCAATCCTCCACCCCCGCCACGAATAGTGATGGGTACTCCACCGGCAACCAACGAACGACGGTCCATGGCGCGATCACGTTCTGTTGGATAGTATGATTTTGGGTTTGAAAAATAATCAGCGGCTGGTTGCGATAAATAATCGACGTGCATTTCGGGGTGCGGCCGCGTGAGGTAGACTGCCAGCGGGCTGTGTAGGGCAAACTGGATCGCGAAGACGTGGATCGGTGAGAAGAGGAGTGAAACTATCCCACAAGCGGTGAAATGTCGGGGAGATCAGTTCACACGCCAGACGCTCGGGCTTCACCTTTTGGTTGTACTCCCAAGTTCGTTCTCATTCAGCGTCAGCTCCAAACTCCACCGTTACTTCCAAAAGCTGTTGAGTTCTTCGTTTATCGAGATTGTCTGCTTTTCTTTTTCGTCTCTTCTCTTTCGAAACGCGTCAGTCCGTCCTTCCCACTGCCGAATGTCGTTTTGTTTATTTAAGCCAATTGAGTTTAGCCACGATGCAGGAAATAACACAGACGTGGAAAGCAAAGCTACGTGTGAAGCGTACGGACCTCCTTTGCACTAGTTTTTTCCCCCTCCGTCTGACGACAGACAGTTGTTCACCGGACGTAACTTTGGGTGGGGTGTCGTGTGTGATACCGTGTGAGGCGGGCAGGAACTGGACGGGCTTCTTTGTTGGGCGACACTGGCGGGTGTCCGGTAGTAAGTTGGCAGCCAACGGAGGAATATCAGTCGGGACTCTTCTATATATATATATATATTCAGCGGGTTTTGAAGTTTACTGGTTGGCAGGTTGCATGCAATGGGCAGTGGCCGACAGTCTTCTGTGCCCAAAGCCTTTCCTTTGAATTTGGGGGGAGGAGCCACTTTGGAACGCAGCCTGTTTTGGCGCGGATCTATGTTATATTATGTTATGGCAATATTATGATTGTCATAATGTCTGGATGTGTGTCGCACAAGTTTTTCCTTGCTCAGGAAACAAAAGAATTTCGTCCATTTTGGCAGACTGCCGCTGTTCGCCTTACTCCCGCTACCTATTTCCGACGACGCGCCTGGAGAGTCCCATACGTAAAATCGAACGCCTCTGGAATGCCTTCGGCACGACGCCCTTGCCAGTTGCGCATTTTCCATACAGACACTCCGCATACTGCATTTATAGTTGTAGCTAGCATTTGCACGAATGCCGCATGTAAACTTAAGACAGAAATGTGGATAGTGAGCCCCCTTTGCTCCCCGGTGGTGGGCTGTCTGATCACTGATTCCGCTATGTGATGTGTGGGGCATGATTACGGGCTCACTCTGTCTGCTTTGAGTCGTTTTCATATGCGGAAACATGGGTATCCAGTATTCCTACAAGTCACGTGCCATCAGATACTGCGCCGTGTCCCGCCCAAAATGAAATGTCAAATCCCACTCCAATTTTCATCCCACAAGCTGATAGAATATCTAGTCAAAGTGTGGGAAATACCATTGCAACAGGGAAGGAGCCAGGGACAACTCAATACTATTTGGAAAAGGTGCGGACAGGTTAAGCCATCCCCCCCGGACTGTAACCGTGTGAAACTGGACTGAAGAACGGAGGTATGCTAACTCTAATGACGGCGCAACCGACGGAAATTTAGAACGAACCAGGTTTGGGTAGTAAGTAAGCTGTCCAACGTGTGCCTTCTTTCGCACGTCCATTCCATATATACCCCTCCTGTCTCCCCTTCCTCTCGCTTCCACCATAAAATGGACGTCACAGCAAGGCTCTTGCAGGACCTCCGCGCGCTGCAGGCAGACTCTACCCTTCCACCGGAAGAGAAAGTCGCTTGTCTGGTAGCAGCCTCGAGATCGTACTTGAAGAGGCCGGCTGATGTTGTTTGTGGAGACGATAATGATGATGATGATGATGATGATGATGAGCATAGGGATGGTGCAAATTGTGGGAAAAGAAGCGGGAAACGGAGAAAGGGCAATTATGATGGCGTGAAATTTGACGCGAGAGCGGAGGAGGACGCTTGGGTGCTGGAGAAGTGGAGACGAAGCAGGAGAAATGGCACCGTGAGTGTTTCTTTCTGTCCCTCATTTTGTTGCTTTTGTAAAGAGTGGCCATTTGGGATATGGAGCGTTCTCTTTATTCACCCGCGCTTGCAAACACATTGACATGCTAAAACGTGACCCCTTTTCGTCCATTGCCCGCAGATACTACACGACGCAATTTTACTACACATATTCCGAGAGCTTGACTGCAAAAATCTAATAACAGCTCACCTTGTGTGCACTCGTTGGCACCGTATAGCTACTCGTTTCGCACCCTCTCTGTGGCTCGACCTTTGTGCCAAACGATGGGGACGCATCGTTCCACCCCCTGGCGAATTCTTCCATCCGCCTCCACCTCCGCATCCCTCCTGGAGAGCGGTGTACGCAACCCATTTAAACGTGCATTTAGGACGGTATGAATTCGTGTCCATCAAAGACGATTTTGTCATGGCCGCGTCGCAGGGTGCTGGAAGAGGAGGGTGGAGCAACGGGACGGGAAAAGTGGAAAGAAGCGGTGCACCTGTGAATGCAGAGATACCGGCCGGTGGTGGGCGCACGGCCGGACGTGGAGGAAGCGCTGCACCTTCGACCTCAACATCCACTCACAGCTCTGCTGTTCACACTGGACAAAACTATATTGCCTCACACCCACGCTCCACCTCCATGATATCCCACCGTGAACCCATCGCCGGTCGGCGCCGGTACGTCATGGCGTGGCCGGAAGATCCATCAGACGTCTACTTGATTGCTCTGGATGGGAGTCACTTGTGCTGGGTTGAACCGCCACCAGAGAATGAACAGGATTCGGACTCGAACGTGATCTTTGTGAGGGATTTGGACGACCCGGAGGAACGCATTCATACTTTGCAAGGACACGAGGAACCTATATCGCTTATTTTGACGAATAAGGAGGGGACGCTTGTTTCATATGATAGCCGGAATATGATTCGGATTTGGAATGTGGCGAGTAGGTCCTGTGAGAGGGTCATCGACGCGAGGTAAGGTTGGGTTTTAAATTGGTTTCGGTTTCTGGTTGAATCCTTGAGTTGTCTCGCTGGAAGTTCCTTTCTCACATGGTTTTTTTATCCTGGAAAATAGTGCGGCACACCGCGGTTTCATCATCTGCATGAACGTGCACTCCCGTCGTATCGTCACTGGTGGCAAGAACGGCCACGTTCACGTTTGGTCCCTCGACACCGGCAACATCACTCACACGCTTTCCGTCCCCAACCAATACATACACCAATTACACGCGCACGGTACCCTCAACGTCGCTCTCCACGGCAACCGCGTCGTGCTAGGCCTCTACGACGGCGTGTTTTACCTGCGCGATCTCAACCGTTTGAATGACGAAGGTGATCAGCAACAGAGTTCGGATGATTCGGACTGGTACTGTTTCCGGGACGATGAAATTGAACGCCATGGATTCACATATGCGCCTATGACGATGAGTATGGACGCGCATTATGTGATTACAAATGGCGCGTTCCCAGATGAGTTGACTGTGTGGGATCTCGGACCGGGTAATGGGAAATCACCAGCAAAAGTCTGTGACCGCAGCACCTCCCTTTTACCC
>JADGKA010000355.1:0-23845 GCA_027604605.1 Borealophlyctis nickersoniae
CCCTTTTATAAGTTTCCCCCACCCCGGCACCCCCGCGCGGAGATGATGCGCATCGTTGGGATTTTCTGGTGAAAATGATCGGCGGACGATCAAGCGAAAGAGGTGGTAGCTAATGACGTCATCATGATATCTCGGGTGCGCGGATCGCCTTTGGATTCCCTATATGTGGTAATCAATCGTCACACTGCACCATGGCCCCGAGGTATTGGGCCGCGGTTGGTTCACCCCACTTCACCCACAGCGATCATGGCGGAGCGAAACGGGAGGAAAAAACACATCATCAACAAGCATACCGCTAGTCAGTACTTAGTCCTAGCCGAAAATTCCCACATGAAGTACGTTGAAGAAAAAAAGATTTGTTGCCCCTTTGACCATGTAAAATGCTCTCAATAAAGTTCAGAGATTCTATCTACCACGGTTTTGGATTGATCTTATGGGCTGAGCGAGACGCCTTAAAACCACTCTGCAGACCGACGGGGCGAGAACTCTAGATACTGACTGGTTCTGATGCTCTTGGTAAAAAAAGTAGCTTTAAAGCATGTTGATGGAGAACTCTCAGTATGATGGTATCAATTTGCATGGTCCGGGAATCGAACCCGGGTCTGCCGCGAACTGCTAATGCGATTGCTCACATACTGGCAGGCGGCAATTCTACCACTGGACCAACCATGCGATGGTTTGGATGGTCTTTCCATAGACTTTGAACAAAACTCGAGCCTAAGTTGTAAGATTGAAAGAAACGCAGCACACAGGCATGAATGCAAAGCAAAATGCTTCCTTCAGAAGACAAGTCGAAAAAGGGAACGGCACACTCTATTCAATTTCAATCTTAGGACTCTGTTGATGAATGACACGACACATCTGTTTCTGTTTCATCCGAGGATCGGTAATCCACGCGTGGTGGAGCATGCATAACCGTGTTCGGACCGGAAAGGAGACGAATCAAGTCCAAGTCCTGGTCTTTTTCAATATTGGAGAGACCTGTACATAGTGGTGGGACGAGCTACGGGGTATTGGGGTCAGGTTCGTACTCTATTTTGATCATGAAACATGTGACAGCTTACGGAAAATTACGCTTTCGCGTGGGGTCACACTTACCACACGCTTTCCCGCTTTCTTCATTCTCTTTGCTTCACTGAGGAGCCAATAGGCAAAATTTCCAGGCCGCAGTTTCTTTCTTTTCATTGCTGCGATGGTTTCGTCCGATGCATGTTCGCGCTTGGCCAACGACATTGGCGGTAGTGGTGAAACTATTTTCAAGGAAGGAAGGAAAAAATGATATGATCACGGAAAATCAGTATGGCTTAACGAGCCACCCCACAACTTAGGGCAAAGACTTACAAATTTCTTGCTCCAACCGCCGTCTACGTTCGGCAATTAACCGGAGCCTTTTTTGTGTCAAGCTGTTCATCATTTTCACCCGTAACTCGCCTCGCTTGTTCTAAGTCCGACCATTCTTCAGAAACAGCATTGACAAGATATCCGTCGCTTGGATAACTCACAATGAAAGTATCGTTGGCCAATCTGACAGACGCATCAAAGACTGCATCGTAACTCTTCAAACAGTGTCGTAATCGATCCGCGGATTGACTCAGTTTTGCTTCCTTGCGTTCCTCAATTTCGGCAAGTTCAGCCAGAAGATCCGGGTGTGTTCCTGGTAGGCAACAAACAATATGTCAGACGGGCAGTTCGCGGACACAGTGTTCAGCCGAGTCAAATTCATTGGTACCATTCTCTATCAAGTGCTGTTCAAGTTCAATTTCTTGGATTTTCATCGATGTGATTCTAGAGTTGCGAAAGAACGATTTGGAATGAGATCAAGCCTGCCTGAAAGCAGTCAAGGGAAGCCAGACCTACTTTTTGCAGAGAGCTTCAGCATCTTGCCTGATTGTCTTTACAGCTGCTTTGCACCGATTGGCTTTATCAAGCACTTCCTCGATTTCAGCTGCGTCTTCCTGACTCCCGTTCAGCTCAGCGGCTGCGTTGTTACCGTCGCCGTTGACGGATGCCTCAACTACAGGGTCCAGCCCGACATCCCGTCCATCCGGTCCACCAGCGTTTCGAGATACTGACAAGGCCGCGAAATGACTTCCACCCGCATCCGCGTTTTCAGGAGTCCCATCCTTTCCAGTTGTGCCACCCGCACAGTCCCCACTATCACTAATCTCCTCAATTTTCACAACGCTGCTTGGATTTCTTCCAGCCCGTTCGCTCACCCCAAGCATCAATACCGCCGTTCCACTCTTTCTCATTGGAACGTACAAGCGCTTTGGCGGTGGTTCCAAGTCATCCTCGCGCCCCCGCTTTTGCCTCCTGGCCCGCTCTACAGGCGCAGGGGACGGCAATCGTGCAGGTGATGCAGCGTCTTTCCGGTGGGAATCGTGGTCATCCTCGTAGGTTTTTTTGCGTTTAGAGGAGCGGAAAGGGATGGTTGAAGATTTCATGGTTGAAGTGGGCAAGGCTGGGAGAGAAGCTGTCGAGTGGCGGGAGCGGGTGGTGCGGGTGGTGCGGGTTGAGGACATGTTTCTTGTTGCCTCCCAATCAGAGCCATCGGATGATGTATGCCCCTCTTCCTCCTCTTCCTCTCCCTCCTCAAGTGTCACAACGTCTCTGGTTCTTTTGTTGCCCAGCCGCGCCGGTACCCATCTCCTGTCTGGGGGGGGATCGGGTGACCTGCGAACGCTTCCCTTCGCACGGCGTGCGCGAAGGGCGGTGGTGGACATTCTGGTAACAGCGACGGGGTGCTGCGTGACGAGTCGAGTGGAAGGCGGTCGCAGGTTGCAGTTGCGGCAGCGAGTGTGGGCGGGCGCAGTTCTAGAAGGTGAGGAAGAGGTCAACCGAGTCCGGTCGGCGAGGGAATGTGCGGCAGACGTTGACTGTCGACAACAAATGGAGGTCGTTCAAGGGTTGGTGAAGGAAAGAAGGCAAGGCTTCTGCAGGTCCGGCCTGGTTTGAGGAGTGTGCAGGAGTGTCCTTATGGACCCAGTTTGACGGCAGCTTCTGCCCTGTTTTAGAGATAGCTCGGAAAGTGAGAGCACTGTCGCGGGCGGTTGACAAACGCACATGCAATGTGGGGAAGTGTGTTTCTGGACGAGCTTGAAGAGAGGGACGCGAAAAATTTACCATTTGGATGGTGGGGCTTCAACATCTGAGAGTAAACAAACCCCGCAGCGTCAACGCCAGCAACGCCCAGGCCGGAGTGACGAAATATACAGTTGAATAATATTGGACTACAACTGGACGTGGCACAATAGGTAGCTGCGAGACGGATGAGGGAGGGCATCGTCGACATGGCAAGGGGCGAAGACGCGACTATTGAGCTTCGAACATTGTTATTATACAGTGCAGCGCCCGGACTTTCGAATCCAGTAAAAAGGGAAATAATGAAAAAATACTCTTTAAAATAGTGATTTGAGGCCTAAGAACTTGTACATTACAACAGGAGACATGCTCCGTAAGAGAGTCGAAAGAGTTGCTAGTAACTACGCTTCTTATTCTGCCTTTACGCGCGCTCAAGGATGATGGCAATACCTCTGCCTTTACGCGCGCTCAAGGATGATGGCAATACCCTGACCGCCGCCAATGCAAGCGGATCCAAGGGCGTATTTGCCACCGGTGCGCTGGAGTTCGTGGGTGAGGTGGGCGGTGATACGGGCACCAGACGCACCCAGAGGGTGGCCGAGAGAGATGGCACCACCGTTGGTGTTGGTGATGCCCATGTCAAGGTCCAATTCCTTCTGGACGGCAAGGAATTGCGCAGCGAACGCTTCATTCACCTCGATCAAGCTCATATCCTTCAGGGACAGACCAGCACGCTTCAATGCTCCACGAATGGCGGGGACGGGACCAATACCTACGGGGGACATTGCGTGAGCTTTTTGCGATCGTCTTTTGGGGTTCGTAGACATCTCCAACATACCCATGATTGAGGGGTCCACGCCAGCGTAGTGCCAGTTCACGACACGGGCAAGGGGCTTCAGGTTGTATTTCTTGACCGCCTCCTCGCTGGCAACCACAAGACTGGCGGCACCATCGGAGATACCCGAAGCGTTCCTAACGTAAGGGGAAAAACGCGTCAAAAAAATCGCCCATAAAGCCCTCCTGTACACTCAATGGAAAAGCCCACTTACCCTGCCGTGACCGTTCCATTCTCAATAAATACGCTTTTCAACTTGCTAAGTGACTCAATGGTGGTCTGCGGTCTAGGATGCTCGTCGGTCTTGAAAATCTCGACTCCCTTCCGTCCCTTCAACTCAATAGGCTCAATCTCAGCGTCGAACCGGCCAGCCGCGTTCGCTGCCGCCCATCGCTGTTGCGACAAGAGGGCAAATTCGTCACAGTCTCTACGAGTAATGTGGTATTGCTTGGCAAGGTTCTCGCCCGTGACACCCATGGGAGTCTTTTTGGGGAACGAGTCGACGAGACCGTGTGCAAGAGTGTCCTCAAGCTTCAAGCTGGACAACGTTACGGTGACAAGAAAACATTGAGTCCATAATGAACCGACCAACTGCAATATGCAAACGTCCGCAAAAAGCAAGTTACTTACTCGGATCCGTATTTGGTTCCAGCACGCACGCCCCTCAACGCATATGGCGCTTGAGTCATGTTCTCCGTTCCGCCGGTCAATACAACCTCTGCTTCCCCGGCCAAAATCTCCTGGGCACCGTTGATCACAGATTGGAACCCAGACCCGCAGAGACGGTTGACTGTCAACGCGGGGGACTCGATGGGGACGCCGGCGCGGTGGCCGACATGGCGGGCAAGGTAGGCGGCGTCTGTTGGATGTGTGAGACATGGTCGGTCCGACCCCAAAAGCAGATTCGCATAAACTACGCACCAGCGGAAGTTTGAATGACGTTTCCGTAAATGACGGAGTCAACCTTGACGTCCTGTGGAAGAGTCTTGAGCGCCCCAACGGATGCCAAACCCCCCAGCTCGGTCGCATTCAACCCGCTCAATTTTCCGCCGAAACCACCGAAGGCCTAAATTTACATGAAAAGGGCACGTATGCACTCCTCTGATCAGCGGAGAACTCAGGCAAGAAGGGAACGTGTTTCTCTTTACGTACCGTGCGTTTCGCAGCAACTGTTGAAAGACGGCAACAAACAAGATGACAAGAATGAGTACACGAGTTTGCGAGAGATCAGACCGCCACGAGCTGCACCTCCCCCCGTCAGCACATACCGATGTAGATGTTCTTTGCGGCTGTGGACATTGTGACTGACTATTTTCTCTCGTAAACGGTGGGGGTTGGAAGGGTGAGGGGAGTATCTATATGAAAGGGCCGTATTTGAAACTTTTGAAACCACGGCAACGAGGCGATTCTTATGGAAATCGCGTGAGCTTGTCGTGGGCGGCTTCTGGGCGTGACAGGCTTGACCGGGTTATTGACACGTGAATGTCCGAGGATGAATTTTGTGCCGCTGTAAACAAAATACCCATACTCAGGTGAGCGCGTCTGAGGCGCCATGATGTGTCGCTCCTTTGGCAGCTTTCACGCCTGTTAGCTTGTTGATAAGTTCTTGAAGAGCGTCAACCGTTCGTCTTGGTCCAACCTCCCCAGAAAACTGAAAGCAATCGAATGGGCGCAGAAGCGCTGTATCCTTCGGCACATTCTCCCTCTTACTCGTTATTGCAGCAGCCATGATCGCCGTGGGATGGAGTGCTCTCCACAGCTCGGACGCCTGCACCGGTGAAATGCATCAGTACATTTACGCCGTCACTATATCCTCTACCGTCTCCATTGCTGTATTCGGTTTGGGATCCCATTTCCCTCACACCCCTCTGCGGAAAGATGTTCAATACCTATTCTATCCGCACGCTGCGCGTGGCCTGTGGCGGTTCTGGTGAAGCTTTCGACTTTGGCCTGGTTTCATCTGGGAGATTGTTCTCCTCGCGGATGCAGAGTGCGTACATACACTGTATTTTGTGATGGCCGTCGTTTTTGTTGTGCGCCCTCTTGCGCCTCATCATCCATCATGGTGTGATTTTTCGCCGTGAATTCCGCGAATCTTTTTTGATGAATCTAAAGAGAAGAAATGTGATATTTGTGCACATGTAACAGACCCAGAATCGGAAAACTGCAAACTCAAGGTTTGAACTTGAACTGATGCAAAAAGCACCAGCAGTGCTGAGAGGCGATTCACACTCTGGGTTCATTTACATGGGTGTGAGGGTCGCTGCCTGTGAGAGATGATGGCCCCGCTGCAGGCCAAGACCATATCTAGTGGGGACCAATGGCCCCATCTTGTCGAAAACAAAACTCTACCCTGCGAAACAACCCGGTACATTTTTCCGACCGGGCAAAAAGGTATATGGAGTTAAATAACAGGCCCCGACCTTTCCACCGACCTTCCCCCACCTACTGCTGCTTACACTCCTCAGGCTGGCTATTTCTGTTAACATACACTTGAGCAGGGCCAGTCTTCTTGCCGCGCCCCCGTCCCAACGGCTTCCCAGCCCTCCTCGTTCCAACCCCCACGCCACCACCGGCGACGCTGTTCTGCGTCCCATTTTTGCCGCCCGGTGAGGACGTGGAGTATTCCCCTTCTGGAACTGTAGAGGGCGGCGGTGATGCTGCGATTGACCCGGAAGAGGAAATGCTGTATTCAGAGCTTTGATTGTTTTCTTTGGTATCATTGATATCGGAAAGATCCGAGACGGAGAAATCGAGGCTGCTATCCGCCGTCACCTGGCCCCGCTTCCGGACCTCCCTTTGCGCCCATCTTTCCGTCAGAGTCAAAGAGTCCTCGAGCTCCACTTCCGGGTCGGTTTGCGTCCATTGAGAAATTCCAATACGCATCGCAACGTCATCCGTTTGCGTCCCAAAATCTTCCAGTTCCACTTCTTCCGTTTGTTGGGATTGATGTCGCATCGTCACCTTCCGCCCCACCCCAACACCCTCAACCTCAAACACCCAGTTGTTTTCTTCTTGCATCCTTTGTATTTTCAAATTGGACTCCTCCAATTGAAACTTCACGTGCGCAGCGTGAGCCTTGAGTTTTTGCAGGTCGTTTTCACGCTCGCGCAGCGTTTTCAGGGCAGATCCCAATTTCTCTGTCTCAAAAGACTTGAGCATCCTTTCGGTTCGCAATTCGTTTCGCATCCTCTCATTTTCTGCGGACAGATGTGTAATGCGCAGCCGAAGGCATTCGAGTTCCACCTCATAGTCCTCCGCACTGGCCGGTGGCCCATCTCCCTTTCCCGTTGGTATCACCCCCGTCCCATTCAGTCCGTTAATATCTTCCTGGTTCTTTTCCAATACCCCAATTCGATTCAGCAACTCTTGATTTTCGCTCTTGCACTGAGATAACGCGGCCTGGAGCGCTGCAACCTGTTGCTCGGCCGATGGGCCGCTACTGAGTTGCGTTAACCGGGCGATATGATGTCGCATACGTTGCTGTTGATACACCGAAATGTGGTGCTTTTTGACTAACCCAGCGTGGCGCTGGGCCAAATATTGATGCCGATTCTCCAAATCCTTTCGTTTGTCCTCAACCTCGCTGAACAGGGTTTTATCGCCGGCATCCGGAGCCCCGTCGCGCGCCGGCTCCAAAACGGCCAAGCGCGCTTGCAGCTTATTGATCAAATCCCTCGCTGACTCCAAAGCCCACACCAAATCATCAATCTGCGCGCTCTGCTGCTCTTTATCGTTTCTCAACTCCTCCGCCAAGTTGCTGAGCTCCTGATATCGCTCCTCCAACTGTGTCCGCTCTTCAACCGCTTCCGCCGTTACCCCCTCCAATTCCATGATTCTCTGCTGCAATATCTCAATCACCTCCTCCCGTTGTCGCACCGCCTCCTTTAATTCCTCCACGACCTCAGCATCATCAGACACGGCAGCGTCCTGTGCCTCTTTCATCCGACGAACAAGTTCTGTCCTCTCCTTCACCCACTGCTTCCGTTCCGCTTCCAATTCTTGCGAATGCCTCATCGCCGCCTCCGCTTGCTGGTGAGTGGACTCATTGTCGTTTTGAAGACCCTTGACGCGCCGTTCCATCGATTTTTCCGCGTCCTGGGATCGTTGAAGCTCGATTTTCAACTGCTCGTTGCGGGATTGCAGGTCGAGAATGCTTCGTTGGAGGTCGGCGATGTGGGCTGCTGCGGATGCCTCGGCTCGCCGGGCATTGTTTATGGCGTTAGTTGGCGTTTCGGGGGTATGCGGTGCTTGCGGGTGGGATATGTGTTGTTGTTGTTGGGATCTAAGGGCATGCTGAAGCTCGGCATTTTCTGTTAGGACATTCGCAAGGTGAACGTAAAGGTCCTGGTTGCTTTCCTCTATCCTTGACAAATCTAAATTTGAAATAAATGATTTACATATTGGGCATAGCTTCAAACTTTAATTGGGCCTTTCGGCGAAAACACAAGGATGCATACCCTTTCTTCCTTCTTCCAAAGCTGGCACAAAAAACGAACCGTCAATTAGGAATAGCCTCCTTAGAAGAAGCCTCAAACAACATCAACCCTGATTTATGTAATTTACCTTCGTCCTTTGCCTTAATAACTCTGTAAGCTTCCCTGAGTTGTGCCCTCAATTCCACTTCTGACGCGCCTTCTCCGATGAGCGACGGCGATGCGGGCATCACAAAATTTGTGCGTGGGGCGCGTGGGGAGGGAGTCAGCGGAGGAAAGGCAGAGGAATAGGAGGAGAGGCCTGGTTGGACGTTGCGCTGGGGCGTAGAGGACGGTTGGGCCTCTGTGGCCATTGCGGGATCAGTTTTTGGTTGTGGAATTGTTGGCAGAAGGGCACAGCTGGACAACTGCTTTTCATGTCCGAGGAAGTCGGACGTCTGGACGTGTTCCAGGGTTGCACCTCCGATCTTCCAATCTACTACCTAGATAGTACTTACATCTACCGCTTACCGGTGTGCACACGTTTTCACAGGCTTGTCTTCCCCCTCTCACCCGCAGTTGACAGCGAAGCACCATTACCTGGATGCAGCATTCAAGGCAGGTCGTAGTCCACCAACGCCCTCCATTCACAGTGCGCCGCTTTTCGCTTCCCTGGTCCTCAGCGACAAGAGCCTCTTCCCTGGCTCTAAAACGGCAAGGGGGATACCTGTACGTGCAAGGCTTCCTAATATTCCGTCGAGTCTGTGACCTGCGATTCGTCAGCGCAGCCATGGGTGACGTGTTTGGTGCTAGCTCTCTTTCTCAATAACGCACCATTGATTGGCAGCAGAATCTGCGATTGGTCGAGAAAGAGGAAGCCAAAACTTTGCGACGAGATGCAAGAATCGGACGGCAGTAATTCTAGTGCAAGATCCGCGATGGGTTTGGGCGAAGACGTGGAATTCCCGCATATGTCTTACACGACAAGGTGACAGAGCAGGAATGGGGCGATTCAATCAACCTGGCAGGGCAAGTTTGTCTTCACTGTTTCATTAGACCCAACAAGTATCCATTGGAACGTCTCTGACACCGTGATACCGACCGTCGCTGAATAATGATGCCCAATCCTGACAAGCGGAGCGTATTGCCATCTCGCTCAGCGACGCATTGTTTTTGCGGTGCAAGAAACGATGCAAATGGGCCCAATCTCATGGCCAAGACAGTATAGTGCGATCAAGATAATGGTTTCAGTTTGGATGTGGAGAAATGCATTGAATTTGTCCAATAAGGCAGAGGCATTCCGCCGGCCTTATGACAGCGTCTTATGAGTAGTCCGACTACAAACAAAAGACGTGATTGCCGATGTGAGGGTTGCAATGTGGTGTTTCTCTAGGTTCTCCAATGATGTGATATAAATATAGAAATCCACCTATCGGTACCTAGCTATGTACTTGGGAAATGTCCATCTGTGGGAGCGCTTACGTCGGATACCCATGGCAGCGCCTATGTCGGATACCCATGGGCGCGCGCTCGATTCCGTGGATGACGGCCGCTTGTGTTCCCAGGTGTTCCCTCCACGCTACGGCATTTCCTGTTTCGTTTCAGCCACTTCGCGCCTGCTCAAATATAAAAAGGACCTTCCATCGCCCCTCCTTGACCTCAACCAGTTCCACTTTCACATTCGCCCGACATTCATAGAAGTTGACACCAAATAGACGACGCACGGCCCAAAACCCCCCCTGCGTCCTTGATTTGGCCGTCTTCTTCTATCTAGGTCCTCCTTTTTCCTTCTGTTCTCTTCCCTTCTCGCATCGAGGTCCCTCATATGAGGTCATTTCTAATCTTTGTCCCGAACTCCTGTTAAATTGTCAGTTTTGGACAAATATTCGGGTTCGGTTTCGGGGTTAGGATTGACCTCAACCGTGGCGATCCTGTGCACTTTTTTTTGTTACATTTTCTCCTCCTCACCAGCGTTCTTTATGAGGTCTTTCTATTCTTATTCTGACCCTGCACACGTACGTCTTGCGCATTTGCAAGTATGCAGTGGCCATTTCAAGAATGGGAACAGACTCTCACAAAGTTTGCGCTGCTATTTTTTCCGTACTCTTGTCTTTCACCGTACACATGCACTTCAGTGGTGACACCGAATCGAAAGGCTGAAACATTATAATGCTGTTTGGGCGGTAAAATTCAGTAAAGGTCCCATGGCGTGGTGGTTAACGCGTCTCCTGTGTAATCGGATGAGAACGTCCGGCGGGGGCAGTCCCAGTCCATCTCATGGTTGTTCCTCGAGGGGCGGGCTCCGTACCTGTACTCCGGAGTACAGCAATTGGGCCCCTAACGCCAATGCTCGTTTTTTTGCTATTTTTGGAAGCTATCTTTTTGCTCCCTCTTTTTGTTGCTACTTTTGTCCAAACGGATGATTCTGTATGTGTTTAACAATGCTGGGAATGAGAATCTGCCGGACATAGCGCGACGGACCTTTCATAGATACTACACATTTCAGATTTACAAAATACTCAAAAAAAAATGATTAATTTTTCGCTTCCTGGCTTTGTCTAGCCTTGGTTGCGTGTGTTTACATTTAAAGCTGTTCAAACCTATCTGTCCAAGTCTCGTTTCTGTTTATTGGGCGAGGTTCCAAGAGTTTGCAACTGGATGTTGCCTGAATATTATATAGGTTTGCCGTCTTGGTCCGCTTGCACTGACGACGACAAGGTAGTGCAAAAAACTGGATTGCAACATGGCCAACAATCAAGTGAAGTAAAAAGTCTCGAAGCAATGGAACGGCACAGGATGGTGCCTTTGGGGGTCGCGCAGGGACGGCAGATACTCAGTTTCCTTGTGCGAGAGGACTCAAACAGAGGGCGACATACAGGAGCACAAAAAGTCCGGAATTCACTTCACGTCTACAACTGAACACGTGAATTTGTGCTGTTGATTGATATGTATATCACACGCCGAACCGCTCCATACTTTTGAATCAACTCATGTAGGCGCCTCGCCATCAGTTTCGTTGTTGTCGATGTAAGGATCGTAATCCTTCAATTGTAATTGCTGTATCATCTTGGACATCTCGTCCAGATCGCAGTCTCCAGCGGCGGCGAGTGTTAGATAAGTGCAGGTCGAATGGTTGAGGCCAAAAAACTCTCCGAGGTCGATAGGTTTAAAGTCCAAAAGAGAGTCTGCGAGGCCTGGACAGGTCTCTGGGGGAGCCTCAACGTAGGAATCTCGGAAATCGCAAAAGCAGACAAGGCTGCATGCATGCGGGTCAATGAACCCGCATTCTGGGTGAAAGTCGCCCTTCGTGCAGTCTTCGAACTGAAAATTCTCGGAGTCACCCGCGTCGCCGGCACCATCACAGTCGTCGTCATCATTGAAGCCCAACATGTCGCTCATGACATCCACCACCGAAGACCGCACCTCAAAAATGGCTCGCACATTGCCCACTGCCAAATTTCCCTCCTTGATAGCCACCAGTTCCCGTCCATCCCGCCCCTTCAAGTCGACGTGTTTGAATTGGTTTACCAACCCATCCACCAATTCGCTCGATTCATCACTTTCACTGTCAATCTCCATCCCTGGTGCGGCGTCCCTGCACAATGTGCGATTTAGGTATCTCTCTGAGAGGGTTATTGAAACCGGGAGGGCGGAAATGACGAGATGAAGGGCAGTAAGACATTGCTGAATTATCGCATGGTGGCAGGCGGCTGAAGTATCGGGTGACGGAAGGAGGGCTTGGATGGCTTCAGCCGGCAAACCAAAGAATGCTTCAAGGTGCTGGCCGAAAAAGGTCACTGCATAGCGGAGGCGTGCCAGGTTGTGAGTGACACTCTGGATAATTTAACAGGAAGGATCATATGAAAGGACGGAGACGACCCCCCTCCCCGTCCACAGGACTAACCATTTCTCAAACAATCGTCGTGGGCTACTAAACAAGAGACACGGTATCGAATAGGTGCTCTATCCTGAGAAAACGTGCTGCGGCACTTGGAGCACACGCTGAACGCTCCTTCCCGTGTGCAATCAACTTGACTTCGTTCAAGTTTTCCAAAGCAGTAAGAACAGCAGGCGAAGCTCAGGGCTGGTCTATGAAAAGCTCGGAGTATTGTTCCCGTTATGTGGTGAGGTCGACGGGGAGGCATGGAACGGCGAAGGGGTAGAGGACACTGAGGACGCTCAAGGGCAGGCGAGTCCGACAGTGTGGACTCCAAGCACACGGGACCGCCTAAGCCACAGGCGGAATGCTTCTCAACCTCTCCTCCTTCCATCACCTTCTTTCTGCACCAGGCGTGATTCACGAAGAGCACGCCAAATCATATATATAGGTCTCACAGAGTAACGGGAATCTCTCCTGTAATTGACGAAGTTTTCCCTTTGTTTTCTGGACATGCCGATCGGTAGGGAACCTGGATGTGTTCAGTGTAATTATTTGACCGTGCTGCTCTAACATTTTATTTAAGACTACAGTAAATGGGATAAGCTGGAATTGAGCGACGATGAAGACTTTGAGTGCCAGTATGTTGTCCATGATTACGAAACTCTGCCTTATTCTTTTTGCTTCAATGGTAATCGGTTCAACCCAACCCAGCCCAAACGTGGACAAAGCGTCAATGGTCCGATGGCGTCAAGCCGAAGTTCACCGCCAACGCCGTATCCGTAAAGACAAATTGGAAGCGCTGGGGAAGGAAACCAACATCAATGCCAAGGCCGTTGCGGCTCTTGAAACCTTGTCGGCGTCGCCCGAAGCCTCGTCCATCGGAACGCTTTTGACCCACTTAGAAAAGCTTCGCGCCGACTTTGCAGAATGGACCAATACTTTGAAGAAGGAGGTTTGGGAGGCTCAATTTTTGGATAGGCACCCGCGCTGGGCGCCTCCAGAACCTGAAGAATTTGTGGAAAAGCGAGTGCAGTTGGGGGATTTGGTCGCTGGGATTATTGCCAAATTATCTGGACTGTCCGATGATGCTCAGCGGGAGCATGTTGTGCGGGTCCTGGAAGAAGAAGTTAAGGCGGCTGTAGAGACCATTTGGAAGAGGCAGAAAGAGGTGGATTTGGAAGTGAAGAAGGAGCATGAGGAAGCAGAGAAGAAGCTCACGTCGGATCAGCTTCACGAAGGCTTCAACAAGACGGTAGGAACTTATTTTTATCAATTTAATAGTTTCAGAGTAATATCATAACATAAATCGACATGCTCAGGTGCTGACGAAGAATAAACCGCCTCCAGAGGGTGGTTCCGGAATCCAAAGGAAGGAGAAGGAAAAAGTCATTGAAACCATTCACGATCCATCATCGAAACCTGCTCAGTCTGCACCTGCTTCTGAAGAGGAGGACGACGAAGCTGATTACATCACTTATGCTCCCGCAGAAGCATTTGCGAAGATCAGCGATATGGACGAGAGCTACAAATACCTCGGTGAACACCCAGAGTTGGCTACGCAAAAGTATTCTGACGAGATTTTGGCGGAAGCCTTCCGTCAGCAAATGGATGGGAATGAGAAATTGGCAAAATGTTGCGTTACCCAAGGGCTGTTGTTGCAGTACTGCGGCCTGCTAGGGAAAGACGGCATTTCTTTATTCTTCAGCAGGCACGCCTCGCTTTTTTGCGCAATTTTGGGTCTCTGCACCGTGTTGATTTTTTTGTTTTACCAACACTAGACTCCGAGCTCCAGCGCCCAACGCCCGCGATATGTTCTACAAAGACGTAGAAGACACTTACGACCGCATCGCCAAGCGCGTGCAAGTCCTGGCTCAAGAGCGGTTTGAGAAAGAAATTGCAGAGCGCGAGCTTCTGGAACGTCGACTGGAGCTTGCTCGACAAGAAGACGGGACTCTGAAACTGCCTATTCCGCAGGACGCGACTGAAGAGGATAGGAAGAGAGCTGCAGTATTTGATGAGTTGCCTCACCAGTTTCAAGGTGCGTATGCCGCATTTCGGGGCACCCAAGTGTGCAAGATAGGTTTGAACAATCTACTGAACGTCAGGATTGCTCCCTCCGGCAACGCAGAGGCCTTACTCATGGGGGACGCAGACAAGATCAACGCGTTCCTTGGAAGTGTGTCGAAAGAAGAGGCTGAGAGGGTTGTAAAGAAATGTGCGGAGGTCAATCTGTTGGAGTTGGAGGTTGAGGAGACAGAGGGAGGGCCGGATGAGAGTTCTTGAATGACGGTGTCCCTTCATGTTTGAGTGTCCCCAGAGTGGTGCAGTATGCTTTAATAAACTAGCTTTTTGATGAGTTGCCCCTATCCTGGCAGAGTCGCCTCATAAGTGGGACACATGGAATTGGCTTGGGTAAGACACGATTTATAAACCTGCTGCAACACGCGTTCCTTATCCTTACGGCCTCGCCCAACTTGTCGCTTACTGCCACACTATTCAATTTCTGAAGACTTTTCCCAAAGTGGACAAACGAACACTTTGAAGGACAACGAAACTCGCAGACTTGCAAACTGAAGCTCATATTACAATCATTTCCTTTTACACCTTTCGCTCCAGAATCCTGCAACCCACGTCACGCATCACGGCATACCCATAACAAGAAAACGCAAGAAAAACTGATCCTCTTTATTCTGGTGGTTTAGCGCGAGACCTCCTCTGCGGGCACCTCAGGTTTGATATCCTCAGCACCCGGCACAAACTCGTTGGTCATGTTCTGCACAAATGATTCATCAACGACGCCGAGACGCTTCGAGTAGTTTGTCACTTTGGTCCAGTCACGTTGGACGTTCTGGCGATTGAAAGTGTCTAATGAGTAAACTCGCAAACAGGATGAAGAAAGCGGTAGTGTGTTCAAACCACACCATACTCACCAACAGTGACTTTGAAAAGTAGGGAAGGGACCTCTCAAACATCTTCTTGTACAGGTCGGTATCCAGAGCCGGTTTGACTTGGCAGTAGAGTGCCCATGCTTTGACCGGGTCGGCGAGGACAAAGTCGGTAGCTTTTTTGATGGCGCGCATGAAGGCGGCGACTTTTTCGGGGTTGGATTTGATGAAGGTGTCGTTGCCGATGTAGAGGACGGAGCTGTGATGGTTTTTGGATTATTTTGCCGGCCAGAGGCAAATTTCGCGGGAAGTGCGACACGCAACAAAAGGGCACTCACCAGAAACAGCAACACCCCAACTCAGCCAACACATCAATCCTCAACATCCCCACATCCTCCCTTCCCCTCCCCTGAGCCACGGACCACTCTTCCAACTCCACCTGCTGGATGTTCTCCAACCCGACCCCTGCGTCAATCACCCCGCGCTTGATGGCATCCGCCACGTTCATGCCCACGCGGACGGCGGTGTAGTCTTTGGGCGTCATGTCATGGTGGGAGGTCAATTCGTCGATGATGATTTTGCCGAATTCTCCCTGGTGGTGCAAAAGGGGTGAGATGGGGATGGGAGGAAATGGGATGTGGAAATGGACGTCGTACGTACTACGTAACCGATCCGCTTGCCCTTCAAGGAGGTGAAGTCTTCGGTGATTTTGCCTTGGGATTTCAAGTAGACGACACCGGTGAACGGTTCCTGTAAGACGCGAAAGAAAAAGAGGAGCACATTTGTTTTAATGATGCTCATTCACCGAAATTCACACTGGCGAGAAAGCAACATGGCAAATCCCAAGAAGAAAAACTCACATCCAAAAGCGTTCCAATCGACGTGACATTAAATCCTCTCGCCTTGGCCGCAATGGTGTGAATCATGGCCTTGCACCCAAGATCAATCTTGCCGCTTCCAATAATCTCTAATTCGTTTCAAAAGGGAGATAAAGCCGCAGACATCCATCAAATTCTCGTTCCCACCAAAAAAGCAAGCCCTTTTCTTTCAAAAAAAAAGCTAAAAGCAAATCTCTGATAACTCACCAGTCACATCACTGGGATCGGCCGGCTCCAAAATCGCAACCTGCACACCTTCCTGGGTGAAATAACCCTGGGTTTGCGCGAGGTAGAGTGGGATGTGATAGGCGGTGGCGGCCCAGTTTAGGAGGACGGTGATTTTGGAGGTTGACATTGTTTTTTGATTGTCGGGTTTTGCGGGAGGAGTTTTATGGGATGTTTGGTTGGAGTGTGTGAAAGTGAGGAAAGGTGGAAAGTGCGGGAAGGGGGGTGTGGGGATGTTATATATGTGTGCCCGCACCGCACATCATGGCAGGAACAATGCACATGGACCCTGCACCATGTTGCGGGTTGGCTGGTCGGTTGGTGGCTGGGAACACCTCTTTCTCTTCCGGTTTATTGCCGGTATCGAGGTCCTATTGGTATTGTTTTTCTCTTTCTGCCGTTTGGGGCCGGTGCGCTTGACGGTGGTGGACAATAAACCAATGAAAATGCAAGAAGCATCGATCGGTCATCCATATCATCGTCATTCCTTCGCAAATGTCAATCCATTATTGGTTCGGCGATGGCTGGCTGGCAATGTGGGAGATGTGGGCGAGGCCCGACGCGTCGCGTTATCTCACCACGATGGGAAAGAGGGAGCTCAAGGAGGAGGGACCTCCGAAAGAAAAGAAAAAACAGCTTCTTTTGGTACAGCTTATTTGGCTTTGCGGAGGGTGAAAGTGCATCTGTTTTCTGCCGCGCCACGGGGACCAAAGATTGGGGTTGCAGGAAGTGGTGGGCTTGAAGCATGGAAAAAAACGAAAGTACTCTGGAAGAAATCCGATGTCCAGCATCACGCGCGCGATTTTTGCCGGATTGTGTCCAAATTTCAGGGTTTCCAGACCAAAATCAAATGTTGAACAAACGAGTGATCCAACGAGTGATCCCACTCCCAACAAAATAATGGAATAAACAGCGTAACAACCATGGGTGCCGGCGTATTGATTTCCAATACAAATTGCAGACCCCAACTTGCATTCATGCCTCCTTCATCAAACCCCCACATCCCACCATGACACCCCACCTACTCCCCTCGCCTCCCAACCCTCGGTGAACTCCCATACGTCTCCTCCGCCTCCACAGCGGACGGAGACCTAAACAATGGTGGGCGTGCCCCTTCCTTGGTACTTTTGTCATCAGGAAGGGCCATCCCCACGGGAGAGGACATGGGGAAGTTGGAGCCACGTGGGCGATGGGTGTCGACTGCTGGGACGTCCACAGCAAACCTGAAAAAAGGGAGGCGAATTTATACAATGATATACAAATATACAAAGCCTGGACGGAATGCGAGGAAACCTCTTACCGTTCCTCCAGACACCCGTACGCCTTCGGCGTCAATTTCACCACCGCATGCAACGGAATTTTCAAATACGGAAGTTCCTCATGCGAGTAATTCAAAAAGTAGCCGTAGATGGCTCTCAGGACGGCTTGGTGGCCCACAATCAGAATGCTGTGGTCACGTTCGTGGTGACGTTCCAGCTCTAATATGACGGGTTCGAGGCGTTGGACGAGGTCGCGGTAACTTTCGCCGCTTCGGTAGCGGTAGTTGACTGCAATGCGGTATTGAAATATTAATGTCCGTCATGGATTGAACAAAAAGCCCAAGGGTTCAGCGCAAGGATAACGCACATTTATCATCATCCCTCTCTCGGAAATCCTCGGGATATTTTGCTTCAATCTCTTCATACGTCATCCCATCGCACACCCCAGAGTCCAACTCATCCAACTGCTTCCACTGAACCTGCGGCCACTCGAGCCCGCTTGCCGTCTGAATTGTCCTCTTCAACGTTGACGTCCACACCGTCAACCTCGTGTTCCCACCAAGCGTCTCCTTGACAAGCTGTGGCATCTTCTGGGCAAACAATCGTCCGCGCGGACTCAAATCCGAATCCCCGCCGATGCGTCCGGCAACATTGTACAGTGATTCGCCGTGGCGAAGGAAATAAAAGGACCGAGGGGTAATGTTGAGGTTCATCAAAAAGTACACGATGCGGGATTGGAGGTATCCGCGGACTTTATTGACGATGACTTGGTCGCCCACGTTGATGAGTTTGACGTAGGGTATGCTGGATTCAAACTCGTCGGGGGAGAGGGTTTGGTAGGTTTGTTCGTAGTGGGCTATGCGTTGGATGAAATCTTGAACTGCGGCTTCGGGATCGACACCAACGTAATCCGGAGATGAAATCTTTACCTGTAAAGCGAATGAAAACAAATGTAAATCAAATCCCATCACTTTGAAAACCCAGCGCGGGAATTCCCATGTCAAAAACGCGGCCGCTTGCCCAGAAGTGCTGCGGAACCGACTGTGATACCCACCTCCTTGATATTCGCCATAATGATATCCTGATCCGTACACAAACTCTCAATCAACATCACCTGGATCCCTTTCTCCGCCAACCGTTCGTAAATCATCTGCCTCCTCTCTCTCGTCCCGTTCGTCGCATCATACAACGCAACCCACCCCGGTCCAGCCTTGCCACCACCCGCACTTCCCCCACCATTTGCCTTTCGTTTCGACTCCATCTCAGGCCCATCACTGCAATGCGGTGGTGGCCTCCCCGTCCCCGCGTCGTCAAACCACCGAATCATGTCGTCCAAAGCCGCCATGGCGACTTGAAGACGCCGTTGCGCGTTTGCGGGGTGATCCGCATCGAAAAAGTCGTGGGGTTGTGCGGCGCCCGCGGCGTAGCGGCGGTAATTGCCAACGTTAAAGATGCGCGAGTGGTGCCCTAGCCAGGCGAGATATCTCGCAACTTTTCTGGTTTTGGCGGAGGAAATGCGGGTCAGAATGTCAGGAACGGTCAAAGAATTCGTGTATTCCCCAAGACCTACAAAACTTGGTTTTACCTTGCAACATACGTCTTGCCTCTTGCAGGCAACCCGACCATGATACAGGCCAGTTTCGTCGACGAGGGCAGTGCTTCGGTCTGACCGGCCATCTTGATTGTTTTCCCAAAGTTTCAACGCAGGAGGGCAGACACGGCACACGCGGGTCTGATGTAGTGCGGGGGAGGGAGGTATCTATCTCCTTTTATATATGCAGTGGTATTTGAGCGTTCTTCCCTGTGCTGAATGGGGGGTTTGTTTGGTTGCAGTCTCCCAGCAGTCTCCCGCTGAACGGCTGTCGCACGTGGAAATGAGGGTTGTTGGTGATGGTTTCTTGGGCACTCTTTGGCGTGTGGGTTTCGGACGGTCGGCAGGATTCGGACGCTTGGAGACACGGGGCTCAGCTGCTGATTCATTTGCGGGATAAACAAGGAACAAGACAGAAATTTCAGCCAACCCAATCCAAAGTTCTCTCGTCATCCACCACCATCACCAGCATCACCGCATCGGCCCTTTATTCCTCACCACGATGGACTCTCCACAGCCCTCCCCAGTGTCACTTTCTGAGGGGGAAGACGACAAAGACCCATTGTCTACCGACAAGCCCTCCGACAGCAACGCGATGCTCATTCAAAATCTTGACGAGATTGAAAAGGTTGAGAATCCACCGGTCCAATCACCGCAATTCTGCAACTGACACCTCTCTGACCACATAGTTTGTAAGCCTGGTGCTGAAACATGCCGGATCCTCGCTCCAGCAACTGGCAAAAGGCGCCGAAACAGAAGACGAAGCAGCGGGAGACGAGGATAGATTTGAGCAAATGGAGGATATGTTTGCTAACCTTTCGGTATGTTCTGTAAACTGGTGTACCCTGTTCTTCCATTCTCCTTATCAACCCGTGAGCCTTTAAACGGGGTTCAACTTTTGGCCCTCTCTCCTCCCCCGCACCCCATCACACTTTTCCAGGCAATCCAAGACAACATTGGTGAGATTTTTGGCACCATGTCCTCCCTCGGAATCCTCTCCACGGCCGGCGCGTCGATTCCGTACAATGCGAATGTGGCTGGCGAAGAAAAAGATTTGGATGCGTCGGCTAGATGCGTGGCGTTGGTGTTGGCAAAGTTGCGGAGGTCGTTGGCGGTGGAGGTGGGAGTGTGATTGAGGAGTGGGGTTGTGCGGCAGGCGGTGTTGGCGGTTTTTTGTTGTTTGTTACTGTATATAGTTGGTATTTTAGTTTTCCTGCTATCGCCACGTCTGGTGTGCTTTGAGGGTGTGATGGTTTTGGCGTGTTTCGACAAGCGGGGGTTGCTACTTCATTTGTTGTGCCTGTGGACAATTGTTGAATATACATTGGTTTGAACTGATTTCATGCACTGGTTCTTGCCAGGATTTAACCTTCTTGGTCGACACAACGCACCATGAGCTGTGGTCGAGGACAAAAAAAAAAGAGAAAAACGCCCAAGATGTGGACGACCACCCAATATCATTGCGTCCATCACGCCCCATTCTTCGCTTAACCACATAACTGGCTCTCGTCAACAGGTATGCTCCACCGTCAAAAGCCCAATTTCCCTCCTCCCCACTCTTGAGGTCAACGTTCCTCTTCCCCGTCCTACTCAGATTCGATTTCGACTCCTAGGACTTACCCTTTCCTTTTGTACGGTTCTTCTCTCCTGGTATCTGAACATTTCGTCCTCAGCTGTAACCCGTGGATACCCTGCTTCCCATTGTCCGGACGTTGCTTGGTCGGGCAGTCTCAATTCCTCCACACCGCGCTTTCGGCGATCGGCGAAACATGCACCAGCGCACAACCCGCACAACACCCCTCCCTCCCGAGCTCCTACGGCAAGTTGTGCTGGTGACCGACCAACGCACGGTGCTCACCCTACGGCATTCCTCCAAACTCTGCAAACTCTTTGCCGACGAAGTCATTCTTTCTTACTCGGCGCGACACCCAGATAAGATCAAAATGACCCTCTCGACGCTGGTTGACGCTCAAACCCCTTCCCCCGCCGTTACACTACCCGTACAATCCGTCGAATATGTGGGTTCTCAAGCCCGGTTTGACCTGAAACGCCGAACCGTCACGGTCGACCTCGTTCTCCCGCGGCGCAACCAAACGGTTCCACTTCACCTCTCCTGGCTTCCCAAACACATAAACCTTTTAAACGAACTGTCAATGAGTATGTCAGAGTTCCTTGGCGAGGTCATCAAGCTACAAAATATGAGGGCAAGGATCCGGGACATGTGGTGGGACGTCAAGAACCACGACGGCGACGGCGCCGTGTCCATCAGGAAGAGTCTGCGCCAAAAAGCATCAGAGGTTGGGATACTGCAATTGGCTTTTCAAAGAAAGGCCGCGCGATTGCAGCGGATTTACAACACGGCTGCGGGGGCGGGCTTCGGTGCATATTTGCGGGCGACGGAGCGGGTTGCGCCGTTTTTGGTGCCTGTTACTGGCCCGTCGAAAACTCTTACGTTGACGGCCAAGGGACGGGGTGTCATACGTGCTCGTACGCGTCCGGCGCCCGGGGGGGATGGCATACCCTTGTTGGTCTCAGGGACCATCATTTGTCACCCGCGTCATACGCCCGACGGGGATCGCGGCGGTGGCGGTGGTGATGACGAGGGTCACGGTGGGGATGTTCGCGTTGTGATGGCAGGGTTTAAACGTGGGGAAAAGATGGAAGTGTTGGGTTTTCGGATGGAAATGAATGTGGCAAGTGCACTGTTTTTGGGAGGGTTTGATGCCATGAGGGCAAGCGTGGATTCTTTCACCGCAGTTACAGTGTCAACTTGATAAAAATTACCGTGGCTGCCAGCGACCCTTCGCCGATGGAGTCTCTCGTTAGTGTCGTTGCTCCTTTATTCGCTGTACGAAAAACGCTGTCTTTCGCCATCTGTCTTTGCATAGCCGAAGCCATTCAATTACTTTTTATAAATTGTTTTGCCTTTCTCTTTCTTAAATTGCGGATGACCATGAAGGGCGCTCTAGCCCCAGATTATCCTTGAGTACGGGGCCCAAGGACACGAACCGGTTTTCAGAGAAGCAAACGAAGGAGGTGTGGGAGGTTGAACCACCTCACGGGCAAACAACAGAAGACTACACTAACCATGCGCTTGTGCTCTGTTATTGCAAGCCCGTAGGCGGCTTCGGCATTTAGATACAATTGTCGGGTATCCGGCTCCCAGCCATCTGGCCAATCAAGAATCGGCCGTCATAAGCCACAGGCAGGTTCAAGCCTCACCAAGCTTTTCGCGGCAGAAGCTTTCTTTCCCCCCTCCTCCATCTTTTGAAGTCCCCATGTTTTCTTTTCTTCTTTACTTTTTCTCATCGTCTGTTTGCATATCCCCCTTGTCGTCCTCTCCTTGTCTTCTGTTTATTTTTGGGTGCTGTTACGGCCAAGTTGCTAGAGTTTGTTAACCCGCCGCTTTCTATCACTTGAAACTTGTTTTCAGGCGGAAGGCAGCTCGTTGTCCTGATGTCAGGTAAGAGCTTTTAAGATCACAAGGGTGCGGTGGGTAGCAGGCTCCCGACGGGATGGGCATGTTTGGTGAAATGTCCACAGCCGTCCATCTCTCCCCCTGGGGAAAGCCAAACATCCCATCTTTGGGAACGTTTGGGAGCGGGGAATCCACGACGCCCACCGTAATCTGCGTTACATCACCAATAGAACTAATCTTGGTGCTGGTCCACGCATCCAACTTGTTCTTGGAGCTCTTTCGTCGATTTTTTGCGTTACCTAGGTAGTTGTAATTCGTCTTTACCGCGCACTTTTGCATGTCAGGCCTCCTCGTGGCGCACCCCCTCCCCCACAACATTCGCCCACGACCCCTCAAGTACCGTACAACACCCTACACAACCACGCCCACAACACCGACACTTGCGACGTCCACGCCGACTTTGATGGCTGGGTAACAGGTTGTTGGTCTGACTAGCTGGCGTTGCTATTGTGGCGCTTCGCTAATGGCTTCACTTCCTTTCCCTTGTCGCATCGCTTGTTGGCATATCCCTTTGTCGTCCTTTCCTTGTCTTCTGATTATTTTTTGGTGCTGTTACAGCACGGGACCAAGTTGGGACCAAGGCTCCCCGGAGTTGCTAGAGTTTGTCAACTCACGGCTTTCTATTACTGAAACTTGTTTTCAGGCGGAAGGCAGCTTGGTCGTCCTGATGTCAGGTATAGAGCTCTAATACGGAACATTGTCAGCGGTGTGTGCCCAGCCTCCCCTCGGGCTGCACTAGCAACTGAACCGACGAGTGCTTCCTTTCATATTGCAACTAGTTGTAATATGGAAACCAAACATCCCTAGTTGTAATATGGAAACCAAACATCCCATCTTATGGGATTGGTTTGGGAAGGGGTGGTGCGCTGATAGTCTCAACACCGATTGTGATGACTTCCCGAGCTCTGTTGTCGATTTTGCGTTAGTCGTATTCATCTTACCCCACACTTTTGCATTTCAGGCGGGGAGTTTGAAAGACCGGTCTACCAGGATCTTCAACAAGTGTTTAGGATAGTTATTAGGATAGTTATTCAGTTCTGTGTATATCAATTACTGTTATCGGAATAAAAATGTGAAAACTTTTCGTCCAATTAATTGATTTTTTGTTTATCCTTTCCTTTCAGTTACGAAAGCTATGGCTTTCAGATGGAATAGAGTCATGTCTCTGTCATAGGAAATGTATCGGGTATCGCATCTCTTCTGGATTCTCGGAAATTGGCTTGCTCAGGGCTTGCTTAGACTAACGGTGTGTCGCACCTTCAAAAAATATATATCATTCGCATGCATCCACAATTTTGTTTTTCCTTCATGCCCGCCC